>CAVOJK010000658.1:0-36731 GCA_963695495.1 Hololepta plana
GTTTCGACCCTGTTCCTAGACCGTTTTCGCGGCACTGGGGTTGGGTCTCATCAGTAGGTGATCCCCAGTGCTGCTTCAATTTAGGTGTGTAGAGTAGGTGGGAGAGAAAAAGAAATAAGATTGAAAATAAAACTTTTCGGAGAAATCATTTGAGAAAGGAATGTTTCAGAATTGAAATAACGACCAAAGGGGAAGAAGAAGAAACTGACTGAGCTTTGTTAATAATTGTAGATATAATCGAATAAAATAATATACATTTCGGTGAATTGTAGAACAGAACGTGTCGATAGAACTATTGGAGCGTGAAAGTGATGAACGGGAGATGAGAGTCAGTGAAGAGAGAGTGAGAGGTGTAGCGTCTACCAAGAACGTCTCATCATTTGAATGATGAGACGCGTCGCGTGTGCTATGGTTAGCTTCGGCCATAGAAGTGATTAGCGGCGACTGGCAACAGTCAGTTATGTCAGCTGTATCTGTCATCACTCTTCGAGAATCTTCCAACACAGTTTCTCGTTAGTTGTAGAATACTTCAGTGCAACAATGGGATTTCGTCTCAGCAGTTTGTAAAACTGGTTGAAGACGGGGGTTTTGGCATATCCCGAGCGTTCAAAAATCGTAAAAGAACTGCAGCTCTTTCTTTGAAGTCGGATAGAAGGGAACAGTTCCTGGTGACTCGTAAGAGTTCACCATAAAGTGTATTGAGACCGATGTTCAGAGGAATGCATGAGTGTGAGTGTGGATACCGTATCACTTTGAAGGTGTAGTCGTCAGTTTTGTTATACAGCGATGTAACAATTCTACCATTACTGATGTGGATGTTAAGATCTAAAAAGGCTGTAACGTTGGGTGATGTATTGGTCTTTTCAAGATCTAATGAGGAATGATACATTTCACGCGTACATCGAACAAAGTCATCAACGTGAGTTGATACATGAAGTAAGTCATCGATATATCGATAAGTACGTTTCAATGCAAAGTGCAGCGGATTAGGATGTTTGATTTCTCTTTTATGTACGTAAACTCCATCACCATCATGGCGAGTGTGAGATCGGCTATTTGAGGTGATGCGTTATTGCCTTGAGGAATTCCTCGTACCTGTTTGTAAAGTTGTTCACCGTAAACGGCGAAGCTGTTTTTCAATATGAAATCCAACATCATTTTTATATCTGTCTTGTGGTATGATCTTCCTTTAGTAGACTTATTGTGGGGGTCGTAACTGATTTTCCTGTTGTTGACTATCAAGTATTCAGTGTTTGCATTACGGAAAAGGAGGTCAATCAATTTGTTTATGTTATCTCTCACAACCGAGTGTGGGAGATTAGTGAATAAGGAAGAGAAGTCAGCACAGAACAGTTTCAGATCTTGATTATTCATAGATTTGAGTTCATTGATAACTTTATCAGCATTCATGATTGAAAAGTAATGATTTTTACCAGAGTGTCCCAGAATGGTGTTACAGTATCGCTGGAAGTGCGATTGTAGAAATCTCAGGATCCGTTGAAGTTCAAGAGAGATAGGTTTGAGACTACTGGAATGGGCTCCTGTTATGAATCGGAATTTCACTGGGTTTTTATGCATTTTTGGTATGCCGTATATCCTTGGTAGAGTACCGTCCGGAAGAGGTGTAAGACCGAAAGATCTAGTTGTGGTTTCATGTTCAGCAATCAGACGTTTTACATCCATTCCATCTAGAGAAACGTAGGTGAGTTCATTGCCTTGGTTTTGACTCATTTCTTTTTCCATGAATTGAAGATATAGTTTTTTACATGTAAATGCGTAATTGGAAGAAGCTTTGTCAACAATGGTGATAATGAAGTCAGATTGAATCTTTCTCAAGTTTCTTGTTGTCCGATAGTCAAGTGTTGTATCATGAGTTTCTTCAAGTTTAGAAAGCTTGGTCATGAATAGAGTTTGAATTTTTTCCAAAGCTTCTCGTCTGGAGCGTTCTGAACATGCGTTACGTTGAGCAAGAGAAGTGATGCCTCTCTCTAAGTTTTCGAGTAGAATGATTTTACTCTCGTCCAAGGTTATTTTGAGTGGAAGTCTGAATTTACTACCGTATGAAAATAGTTCTCGTAGTTTAGTATCCTTGATTAAATTGAGATCACCGGTGCAGACATGGCCCAGGTGTTTATCACGAAAGTCACTGTATCTGTCACAAGCACATCCTCTTTGTAGTATGGATTCTTTAGTCTCATTTGTCAATTCTCTGAGGAATTTGCTATGATTACAGAACATTCGGCTGGTCGGGTCATTTAGTTTATAAATTACTTCTATCAGTGGTGGTTTTTTAGTTGGTCCAATCATTTCTCGTATGATTCCTTTCACTTTACTTGAATTTAGAAATGAGTTGAGGAACAATTTTTCAATTTCAGGTTTTGTGAATTCAAACTGCATCGAGAATTTGTGTTCTCTATGCTCCACCTTTTTGTCGGCTTTTTTTCCAAAACTCCGTACATACGGCCGAGTAAATTTTGTATTTTGTTGCCAAAGGTAGAGTTGAGAAAGTATCTGTAGTTGTGAAATCGATGAGCCTTTTCATATCCACTCTTGTCAAAGATCGGGTGAGGCAGAATAGATCACGCCCTTCTTTCTCAGTGATCATAGAGATGAGTTCGTCTAAGGTGGTGGTACACTTGTATAAAGGCTTTCGCCTGTTTCTATTTCCTCTCGATCTGAATCTAGGGAGACCTTGAATCGGTAATGTGTAGTACGATGTGTGGATTTGGTGAGCGGATTTATCGATTCAGATATGTATCCAAAGTTCTTTATCGAATCATTCAGACCAAGTGGGTAAGCGGTATTGAGCGCCTTGATCCAGAAGAGTTCCTTCTCAAGTAGCTCTGCGTGTGTCTCACCATAGTCAACAATATCGATACGGAATGTCTCTTTGCCATGATCAGGTTCTTTGAAGTGCTTGCTTACAAAAGTGTGAAGTGCGTTACTTTTGAAAGAGCATCGATGTTGAGACATTCGATCCTTGAGTCGTTGAGTGGTTTCACCAACATATTGTTTATCGCATACATCACAAGTAATCACATAAACAACATTTTTTGTGTGACAATCGAGATTGGGAGGTTTGTTTGTCATGAAAATGTGTTTAGTGATGGAGCTTTTTACGAACATGCGAAAGTTCATTTTTGGACAAATCATGCATCTTGTGATTGTACATTTTTTACCTTTGTATTCACTATGAGTTCCTGGATTGAGTATAGTTTGCCCTTCCTCTCGCTTGCAAAACTGGATAACAGGTTGAGGGAGTCTTTGTTTTTCTATTGTTTTAGCAAGCTGGGGGTGGGTGCTTAGCCCTTACTACGATTTTGGTCGGGAGTGACTTGGTGGGACTGCCACCCTGGTACCAGAGCCTGAAAAGGCACCAGCTGACCGGGCCACTTTCTCATCCCGCCCCTACCCAGTGACCTTTCATTCAGGGTTAGGGATGGTCACTGCAGCCTATAGTTGAGGTGGTGAATTTACCTGGAGCAGTTAAGTAATGTATAATAGTGAAATGTGGAAGCATCCAGGGAAATGAGGTGTTCAAGGGACTTCGGTCAGTCGTACGTAGTGCGTAACTCTGTGAGCGATAAGCTGTGTTGTGAAAGCGTGTGTTCGTGGAATACGAGGCACACTCTTTTACCCACGTGGCACACGCAACGTATGGAACTTTGGTGATTACAAACAGCAAGCTACTGCAGAGAGACGCCGATCATTTTCTCCTGTGTCTGGGCAAGAGTAGAGATAAAAGGCAGAGAGTGAGAGAGTATGATCAGTGTGTCTACAGGTATTTCCCGTGAGGGAGAAGTTTTTTCATACCGCGGTATGATGTGGAAAATGAGGTGAGGCGAGCTTGTGATTGTTGTATTGTATTCAAAAGGGTTGTGTGAAAATTGTTGTGTGCAAAAATGTAAGTGAGTTGTTGGAAGAGAGCGAGTTGTAACGAACGTTACTGACAAACGGCAGTCTGTCGGATTGTCTGCCTATGAGAGGCATTAGGTGAAGAAATGGGCAAGGGAGTCGGAAGGGGTTTTAAAGAGTAGAGGTTTTGTTGAACTCATAGTTTATTTTGAATTGGTGAATAAGATAAAATTGTGGTGATATTTTACTGAAATTGTATAATGTATTGTCAAGTAAATTGATTGATAAGGGAAAACTACCATTGCCCACGAACCTGTAGCTCGTGTGTTTTGGCAAGGTAGTTATCATAGTTGTGTGTTCTCCGAAGAGAAAAGTTTTTTACCATCGACTGATCGAGATCAATCGACGGCGGAGGCTTTCTCCCCCTCGCCTAGCACCCGAGGGTACTTGGTTACGGCTTAGGAGAGAGAGCTCAAGTGTTGGTTCTCCGAGGAGATAGGTGTGTGTGATCGATTGGCTTGCGCCGCACGAACACGGAGGCAACTCTCTCTCTACCGATCAATAGACCGGCTGGGTGCGAGAGACAGCTGCTTTCAAGTCTTTGGTATAGGTGTGTGCTGGCTGATGGTCAGTCAACCAGCGGTTTATGTAGTATAAGTGGGAACGTTTGTGTAGAGATGATAGTGCTTGGTAACTGGAAAAGAGATTTTAGTAAGTAGAAAGTAAGTGATGAGATGATTTATAGATAGATGTTGAAATCTTGTTGTCACGGAGTGGGACTAGGTCCACACATCACGCCACTCCAAGATCAGGAGAGATTATGAATTCAAAAAGGAGGTGGAAATGCGTAGTGCACGTTATCATCTAGATATTTTCTAGTTGGTTTTCGCGAAAACGGTTTCGACCCTGTTCCTAGACCGTTTTCGCGGCACTGGGGTTGGGTCTCATCAGTAGGTGATCCCCAGTGCTGCTTCAATTTAGGTGTGTAGAGTAGGTGGGAGAGAAAAAGAAACAAGATTGAAAATAAAACTTTTCCGGAGAAATCATTTGAGAAAGGAATGTTTCAGAATTGAATAACGACCAAAGGGGAAGAAGAAGAAACTGACTGAGCTTTGTTAATAATTGTAGATATAATCGAATAAAATAATATACATTTCGGTGAATTGTAGAACAGAACGTGTCGATAGAACTATTGGAGCGTGAAGTGATGAACGGGAGATGAGAGTCAGTGAAGAGAGAGCGAGAGGTGTAGCGTCTACCAAGAACGTCTCATCATTTGAATGATGAGACGCGTCGCGTGTGCTATGGTTAGCTTCGGCCATAGAAGTGATTAGCGGCGACTGGCAACAGTCAGTTATGTCAGCTGAATCTGTCATCACTCTTCGAGAATCTTCCGACACAGTTTCTCGTTTGTTGTAGAATACTTCAGTGCAACAATGGGATTTCGTCTCAGCAGTTTGTAAAACTGGTTGAAGACGGGGGTTTTGGCATATCCCGAGCGTTCAAAAATCGTAAAAAGAACTGCAGCTCTTTCCTTGAAGTCGGATAGAAGGGAACAGTTCCTGGTGACTCGTAAGAGTTCACCATAAAGTGTATTGAGACCGATGTTCAGAGGAATGCATGAGTGTGAGTGTGGATACCGTATCACTTTGAAGGTGTAGTCGTCAGTTTTGTTATACAGCGATGTAACAATTCTACCATTACTGATGTGGATGTTGATATCTAAAAAGGCTGTAACGTTGGGTGATGTATTGGTCTTTTCAAGATCTAATGAGGAGTGATATATTTCACGCGTACATCGAACAAAGTCATCAACGTGAGTTGATACATGAAGTAAGTCATCGATATATCGATAAGTACGTTTCAATGCAAAGTGCAGCGGATTAGGATGTTTGATTTTCTCTTTTATGTACGTAAACTCCATCATGGCGAGTGTGAGATCGGCTATTTGAGGTGATGCGTTATTGCCTTGAGGAATTCCTCGTACCTGTTTGTAAAGTTGTTCACCGTAAACGGCGAAGCTGTTTTTCAATATGAAATCCAACATCATTTTTATATCTGTCTTGTGGTATGATCTTCCTTTAGTAGACTTATTGTGGGGGTCGTAACTGATTTTCCTGTTGTTGACTATCAAGTATTCAGTGTTTGCATTACGGAAAAGGAGGTCAATCAATTTGTTTATGTTATCTCTCACAACCGAGTGTGGGAGATTAGTGAATAAGGAAGAGAAGTCAGCACAGAACAGTTTCAGATCTTGATTATTCATAGATTTGAGTTCATTGATAACTTTATCAGCATTCATGATTGAAAAGTAATGATTTAGACACACATTTCTGCGCAGCTCTCGATGAGAGGAAGGTGATGAGCACATCAGAGATGGGGCTAAGGAAACTCGTGTCCAGCCCCCTTTAAAGGAGTGGTTCAAGGATCTTTTCTGGAGGTTTAAGCCGAGCGAGTATCACCATTCGCTTTATCGTAGCCGAATCAGTCACTATGCATGTTTTTTCCAGACATTTTGTAACATTCGTTGTTTGTCTGCGTCTGTTGTCTGCTCTCTATCTTCACCCTGTCTCCTCTCTACCTCTTGACAGACGCACAAACCATTCGTGCGTCTGTCACAATGCGGGGGAGAGAAGGAGATGAGGCTAGAGACGCAGACAAAAAATAACTTCGCACAAATCTCTCAAAAATATGTGGAGTAACTAAATCGGATACGAATGAGTGAATGGTGATACTCGCTTGGGCTCAATCTCTAGAAAAGATTCCTGAACCCACCTTTAAGGGAGATCCGTGCGAAAATGCTGGTTTTCATATAAAGCCTTGGTTCATCATCCATAGCATTTGTTTCGGTGAAACTGAAAACCAGAGTAATCCGAGAGCCTCCGACCAAGTCCACATTTCGGATTTCAGGCACCCTAGATAGATTTCAACAATGACAAGCACAAAAACCATCAGGATATGAATCGGGCTAGTAGCCTCTCGATCCAAGAGTTGCGCAAAATGAGACTTAGAAACAAATCCAGCAAAAAACTTGGGAAGCAAAAAAGGCAGAGAGTGTGCTCGATTGACTGGACCAATACACTTGCACGAAATTTCTCACGCACGTGCACACAAGTTATTTTTTATGTTACGAAGTTTGTACGCAACTGCTGACATCTCGTTCCTGCAAATTTGAAATTGCATTTTTCTGCAATAGAGCCTCCGTTTCCCTTGCCAAATGCAGCTTTGAAACAATCGGTGCGAAAGTCGTACTGTTGTGAAGTGTTTAGGAGCTCCAGGCTCCAGGAATAATGAAAATTGTGCATCGTTCGTCAAACACTACTTAGACATCCCGAGTGAGCGATGAGACCTGTTCATTGAACTCTCAACACAGGCTTATCAAACGTGGCTGTTTTAAAGAAAGTGCTCATCTAAGGAGAAATCTGTGTCAGCATGAGAGAGGTGAGCGCACTATCTTGCCTGATAAGGTTTCTTTCTTCGAAACGCTTGGTGGATTACGCTGAACGACTAGTGAAATGTCACAATGCAATGGTTCATTCCACAATCAAAGTGCTTATCACTGCCTGACCAAGAAACATCGTGCAAAAGTGAATTTCACGCGATGGTCGTAGTGGGATGGATCTTACCAGGGAAGTCCTCAACCTTACGATGAATCTGAGGAACGAGACCTACACCATTGGATAGAGCATAGTCGATTACCTATCGGGCGACCCTCAAAAAGTGCTCACCTTATCATTTTTTCGAGGTAAAACAGCGCTTGAAAGTTTTACCTTCTCCTTCTACTCCCCAGTTGCGAATTCAATCAGTTTTGGAGAGAGAATAAATCGTGGTTGACTGGAGTGTGGGTAACTTCTAACCTCTGGCGCTCCGAGCAAGTGCTCTTCTTTAGTTTGCCAATGATGCAATGGGCAAAAGCAATGATCGGCTTCACTCTCCTCAATGATCAAAAACCAAATTTCGATTCCTATCACCACGGAAAAGTAATCAAAAACAGGGTTAGAGAAGCGTAGGTGGGTTCACTTTCAATCACCTTCTTACCCCAAAAAATGATCAGGTGAGCACTTTTTGAGGGTCGCCCGATACGTAATCGAGTACGCTCAATCCAATGGTCTAGGTCTCGCTTCACGGATTCATCGTAAAGTTAAGGACTTCCCTAGTTACTCTCGCGAAGGAAAATTCTTTTCCAGAAGAACCAATGTTCCCACAATCTCAATTCAGGACAAATTTTCTGTCTTCCAGTTATAGATGCACAGTGAACTGGGCGATCATGAAGTGTCATCGGCAGATATACAACAGAAAAGGCTTCGGGAAGAAAGGCAATTTCCAGCGAATGATAAAAGTTTAAAAAACCTCACCCTTAGTCATTTTTTCGAAAAATCGAAAAACTTCTCCAGGAAAAGACAGGAGACATGCATCTTCCACACTGACAAGTGGGGTTCGGAGGAGGTCACCCATATCAGCAACCGAGTACCGAATTCAAAAACTTTTTTTAATGAGCACTAATCCGAAGCTAGGATTCTGAAATCAAGTACGATTTCTAGTACGCGAAGAATTTGATTCAATCCTCGTTCCATTCGAGTGTTACAGACTTGAAACACGTACTTGAAATTTTCGAGTTTGGAACGTACTTGAATTCGGAACCCTAATCAGCAAGTGTTCGTTCCCAGTATAAGCCAAAAGTGTTTATCGTCGTGAGAATCTCATTGTTGACGTCTTATAATGACTATTGGATTTGCGAGTCGTTCTGCTTCCATACGCGCCTGCAAACCGCATTTTGACTATTATATAATTAGTAATACTAGATTCAAAATCATAGTTTCAGTCGAAACTAGGAGTTTTAATCCAAGCACTCCTTCAAGTACTCAAGTACTCGAAGACATTTGAATCATTCTTCGTTTATCTCAAGTGTTTCAGACTTAAAACAAGGCTTCCATCTTCGAGTACCTGAAAAAGTACTCGATTGAGTACTTGAATTACAAACCCTAGTCGAAACACAAGCGGCGTGATTTGATGGCCGAAAAAAACTGTTTTTCTATAGCCAATAGCAAAAGGTTACTTTGAATTACTCTAAACTCCCTTTCTGACTTGTCTAGAGTGGTTTGTGTGGGACCTACCTCTCCGTGATTTTTGAAATAGTTTTAGGAATCTGAAACGTGGTGTGTCAAAAAGCAGCGTCCTGTTCACTTGGTATCTTTTATTGAGAAGACAAACTGGTGTGTGATCTTCTACCACGGCCCACGGGGCGATCAGGTCAGGAAATCACATGAAATCACATGCGTGCCAGACGGCTTGGGTGACATGTTGCATGGAGAGATTGGAGAGTTAACCGGACGCTCAAGACTGGCACGCTATGTTTTATATTTTGGAAGAACAATATCATGTCCCTTTTTCAGTATTTTCGATTATGAAAAAATCGGATTTCTTGCTGAATTGAATTCATGTCTGACAGCGCCAACTGGTTGTGATTTGATCAGAGTAGTCGTTATAATATCTGAAAGTAGTGTGCCGGTCTGAGCAGCGTCCGCTACATTTTCCCACGCGCTGTACAGTGTCATACAAGTCGTCTGGCACTTTACATGAGGTCTTTCGTGCCTTCCTGACTTGACCTCCATGCCGTGCGTGGAGAGCACACATATCCTGGTGCACCAGTCTGTTTTTTCAGAGAGAGGATCATACCGACATGGAATAACTTGACGATTTGCGCCAAAAAGTTACAACTAAAATGGTCTATCAAAGAGCGAGTTACTGTAGTAAAGCGCAAAATGGTTCAAATATCTCGGCGCTGAAAGTCGCTTAGAATTTGATTCCGAACTTTTAATTCAATTGATGAAATGTATATCATAGAATTTCGCAACGTTTGAATAGTCAGCGAACTCAATCTGTTCAGTGTGGAGCGAGATCCGCTCAGAGTTGCATGACTTTGCGCAAATCGTTTAGTTATTTCATGACTAGTTTTATATGACCAAGTTTCGGATTCTAAAAGCCTACAAGCTTATCGCTAACCTCTCTTTCCTCTTGTTCGCGCTGAAAACGATACACGAGCTGAAGAATTATCATTCAACAAAGTTCTCAGTCTCTGAGTTTTGATAGACACAAAAAACTCACCGATAAAGCTTCATGCGGTCTATGCATCCCATCTTCCATTTGTTTCCGATCACGCTCGAATTTATAGCTCAAACGCTGTGAAATCGCATTCCAGTTGATTGATTTAAAGAATTTACCACCCGAGTCGTAGTAAATTTGTGGTGCGCACAAACCATTGGTTTGCTAATTCACACATCGCGCACACAATCTACGCCACAAGTCATCCACGTGGCCCTCTCCCTCCTCGGTCTCTTTTCAGTTTTTCTGCATAGAGCCCACTGGCACTCAGTATCAACTATCACCAAATTTCATGAAATTTCCAGGGTAGATAGAATTGAGTGTGATCAACATCATAGAATATGGGAAATTACTCTCACGTCGAAAAACGGTTCGGGTTGCACAATCTTTAAAGGGCAGTCGCTGGAAGCAGAGTGGAAAACACTCTTTTTTCATTGACTGTACACTCACCAGTTGTTCACTTCAAAGTTTTCGCTCTTTCCTGATCAAAATCTTCACCTCAGACTTCTTTAGTGTAGTGTATCCGTAAATTTCAGGGTCATGCCCACTTCACTAACTTAAAAGAGGTTTCAAACGAGTTTCCTAGGTTTATCTCTGTCATGCTCATCATATTCCTCTCAATGAGAGCTACGCAGAAATGGTAAGTTTGCTAGTCTGAAACTTTCTTCAACACTTGACACTCACTTGATGAGTTTCTTCGTTTTGAACTTGAGAGCAATACACGGCGATGTTATCGAATAGTTTCTGTGAATCGTTCTTTTTTCCTGATAACAGAGTAGTCCAAGGAAACGACAGAAGCATTAGTTTGTCAATTAGCACGAAGCTTATCGACTCTCTCTCTCTCCTTGGTATTTCTCACAATTTGTCAGTTCTTCGGCATCAGGCTGAATGGAACTCAGAATTGAATATCACCATTATTTATGAAAATCTCAAGTTGATATGAGTTGGGTGTGCTCTACAATATGGAGTATAGAAAACCATCTCACGTCGGAAAACTGTTCGGGTTGCACCCTCTATACCATTGAGAGAGAAAATTGAAGTTCAAAAGTGTAATTATCAAAATTTCAGAGAAAATATGGGGAGCTCACCGAGAAGAGAAGCCTTGTTTTTTGACCGTTCACTCCAGAAAATTGCTTGATCAACTCATCAAGATGGTTTTTTACGGATTTGTAGTCGGTCAAACTGCCCAGTAAGTGATCCTGCATGACTAAATTGACAGTATATAATCACTCTTGAAACTAAGTGAGACATTCCAATGAAACGGTTCAGGAAATAATGTATGTAGTATCGACCGAGAGTTGTATGTTCAATTTCAGTCCACTTGAAACATCGAAACGGCCGATTCATGTCTCACTTTCTAGTGTTTGTCAGCGTAAAAATCGGTCTACGCTTCTCCTGTTTTCAATATGAAACTCGGTTCCCTATACTTTTCCCAAAACTTCCCATCCCTCTTGCTCTCAATGTAGAAATCGGTTGCTAATTATGAAAATCGGCCGTTACGCTGTCTCAAGTGGACTGCAATTGGACATACGGCTCTCGGCCCACTATAACAACTTGTACTAATCGTAACAAAAGAGTGCGCGCGTATCGTTTGTTTGAGAATCTGAAGGCCCCCAAACCACTCTATCCTGTTCATTATTTCGCTTGGTGTAACATTTCATCTTTGCCGTCTGGCACCTTCAAGGTGTTTTTATGTGACCTCCCGACACGAATCTGAGTTGTGCAAAAAAGCACACAGCAAAGCAAAGTCTAAGTGCCCAGGACGCTAAGTATTTATATGACCCACCAGCCTCTAGATTCTCAAACACTAATAATAAAAATGGCAATGAGCTTGCAAAACCCTTTCGCGACATTCGAATTTGGAGAAATGCTCCAAATTCACCAGTTTTTGACTCACTCTCATTTCAGCATTCTCTAAAGAGATGGCAACAGTCAGAAGATCGAATTTTTGCTCTGAACAGAGCCTGGGCTGCAAGCTTCGCATCACTTTCATGAACACAACATCGAAGAAGTATTACTGAAGTCAAAATCATAGTTTCAGTCCAAACATAAGCAGCATAATTTATAGACCGAAGAAAACCAGTTTTTCTATAGCCAAAAGCAATAGACTACTCTGAATTGCCACGGGGAACGCAATTAGATTGTAGAACTGAAATTCGACCACTGCTTCGGGAATAAACACCAGTTTGCCTATTTTGAAGTTGCGCTGTTTATGTTTGGCCTGAAACTATGATTTTGACTTCAGTAATACATAGAGGTCAACCCTTTTTTCGGCTACCTTATTCATGATTTTGAATAGATTGGAATCCCAGTTAACGATATGTTTCCTAAATGCGAATTCAAACACATCAAACATTTATGGTACAGGAGAAACTCACGTGTTCTGAGTTCAGAAAAGCTCTGTTCAACTCTTGATAAATGTGCATCATGTTGTAGCAGTGGGTAAATTGTAGAACATTAGAGAATAGTTGAACTGCGAAAAAACTAATCAAGAGTCAGCGATGTGTCGATTCTGAACCCAACATCTTAACTCTTTTTTCTGATTGTCCGCGTCTAATGAAATTTCTCACTTGGAATGTTTGTACTAATGTATACACTTTTTCCTTCAGATGGCACTTTCCGAGTAGTGAAACCGTCATACGTTTCAGAATAAGGTCTCTAAACGTTTCAGAAAGTTGTACTAAATTCGAATGAGAAACCCGCTGAAACTCACTTTGCAAGCGTAAATCAATATTTTCGACGCCTTCTCGAACACGGTTATTCAGCCAATTCAAACATTCACTGTCGAACGCGCGCATATCGACTTTATCCTTCAATAACGATTCCTTTTCACCTAGAGACAGGCACTCGGATTGACTAATTTCTCAGAAATCATTTCATAAGTATAACTGAGGGCCGAATCATCTTTTCGAGCTATACAGCGCAACTTCAATACTCCTACCGCGGTCATTTCCTATAAAAATGTGCTCCATAAAACAGCGTATTTGATGAAATCGCCCGAGAACTTGGACAGGATATCCAAGAAGTATGGAGAATGATAACACATGATCATGATGGGCAGAGAGGCTCTTTCAGCTGTTTTGAAGTTACGTTGATAGTTTTAGCGCGAAAAGATAGTTTTGCATTCAGTTATAATGCTACTTTGAACAGAACTTGCAAATCATGTTCTCCGTTGTTTTGTTGCTTTTCTTGTAGAGTATAACACACCGCACATCCTAACAGACACATGCCACCTCGCTCATCCAATAGCTGCGCCTCAGCATACATCGTATATTTTGTTTACAGGATTGAGAAAGCGATTTATTCTATACCTTCTTGCTCTCGGCAAACTTTTGGAAGAGCATCGTGTTGAATACTGGGGAGTGTATAGATAGAATCTGAAGAATAGTTCTTCATAATTGTTTTCCAAGATATTCGGTGTCACATGATTTGGGCCTTCTCCACAGTAGAAAAACCCGCCCCCGTGTGTATCGGTCACATCAAAACGTTCCAAATACTTCAGCCGCTCACAGTAGATCATCGCTAACATTCCGGACACCCACCTCCTTGCTGCTTGGTATATTTTCGTCGTCAGCTTCAATAATCACCGTCGTAACTGGCAAAATCCTGGGCACGCATGTTTTCTATAACTCTCCAATCACTATAATAGTTACAACAAGTCGCAAAAAAGTACAACAAACAACCTTGTCCAATCAGTTTCGGCGGTATTACTGTGTGAAACTTTCAAGGTGAGATGCTTGTTTGAACCATCTTTTTCCAGGGAGCGAGCGACGAATAGCTTGCAAAAAACTGTTTCCTTTTCTTTTCGAGTACACATTTATGAATCGGAAAACTTCAACGAGTATTCAAGTGTAGAAAAAAAATTAGAGCTCCACATTTCAAAAAAAGAGTCAAGTGAAAGAGACTTTTGCGATTTTACACATGTCATTATCTCTCAATCGGATATTTGAGAAAACATGATGAAACGAACCGGTAGCTTCTGCATTTCGTGGACCGGACAGAACTGATCGATGTAGTTATTCAGACACAATTCGAACGCCTGTTCCTGTTCCTCCGTTCCTGTCGTGACTATAGGGCAGAGGCGTGAGCTCGCCAACACCTGTGCAAACATCAATAGGTGGGGAATGATATAGTCGAAAAAAAACATTTCTGAATTGCACTTCGGGTTGAAAGGTATGACATATCTCGACTCGTAAAAGCGAGTACAGCAAAGTCAACCGGGCGCAGCGGTTTGCGGCATCCGTGAGTTGGATTTGTGACCAAAGGGTGAAACGCTAAGAACTCACATTTTGCACACCCTCCATCATTTCAAGTTTGATGGTTATCGCTGTTGCTTGTTTAGGCGCTGAATCTGCTGGCTCGGACCTCGTTCCCACCACGTAGAGCGCATTGTCTCGCAATTCAAGTTGGACTTGCCTATTCGAGAGAACATCTTTTGGATGTGGTCTTCAGTAATCTTTTTTTTCGTTTTTCAATAGATGCACCCCGTTGAACTTTTCACGTGCGTATACCACTATTGTATTATTGTTCAAGTTGTCGCTGTGGCTCGAACTCACCATATCGTACGATCATCTAACGAACAGAGAAGATATTGTTCATCGTTTATAGCGTATGCAATCGATGGAATCATCTGAAGCACAATTCATACAAAAAAACCACGATTCTTGTCAGTAATGCGACAAATGAAAATTATTACATTAGTGGAATAAGTGAGAATAGTTCGGCAAGATTAATAAAAAACATCGAAACGGATATTATCTGTAGGCGAGAGTGAGACCTCCTACCTACAGCTTTCCAGATATCACACAGATACTAAATGTTTCCAAAAAATCCCAAAATTTCGAGTTCAGTCATCGCTGCTATCTGAGAAGGAGTTCTCATCGATAGAGCAGCCCAAGTCGAAAAGAGAACGTATAGCGGTTGACATTGCCCGATAAGAGTTATCTTTGAGGAAAGCAAGGCCGATAGATTATTTCTAACAGCCGAGAAGGGAAAGTTGAATCATTTCATAATCGTAAATTCTGATTTGGTGTTTTATTGAAGATATCATATCACAATGCAACAACAAACTTTTGCACAGAAAAAACCTTTTGCGCCTCCGATTCAAACTCCAGAAAATCATCCATTCATCCAGAAAAATCCGCAGTGGCAACATTGTTTATAGAATAATAAGTTTCGGAGGTTATGCAGTTCTCCGTCGCACCAAAAAAATGTTCAACAGCGAAAAAACTTGATTTCATCAGGAGACATGAGACACGAGCATCAGAGAAAAGAGAAAAAACATCTCCGCGAGCCGTAACTCCGGCTGCACTCGAGGTATGGCCAATTTGTACCCACGAAAAGTGAAAAGCGAAGCGACAGCCTGAGAGTTTGTCTCGAGTGAACTTTGTCAAACTTACGGCTCTCGATCCGGTTATCTCTCGGTATGGACCATATGGACCATGGACCAGGGACCAATCAGGATAATCAATCAATCAATCAATCAATATTTATCGCACCCACAATGGGATATTATAAAAAATAAATTTAAATGGCGAGTATACTAATTGGATATCGAGTGATGTTGAAAGTTCTACATGGTGCGTGGTTTTGGAAGAACAACCTTATTCACTAAACAGGATCACTAAACAGCACACATTTATCTAACCGAATTATCGATTGATTGATCGATTATTGTATGAGACGATCGTCTTTGGATAGGCCATGCACTTAGCGCATGGTAATGACGCCAGCCTCGATGAGCTTGACAATTTTCTTGGCGAATGCGGGTTTCTTGGTGTGCTCAACGGCAGCGCCTGGGTTCTGACAAGGAACCCGTTTTCACTCGCCGTGGCAATCCGGTACGTGTTATACCTTTTCTGAAAGCTCTCATCCAGCTGATTATCATCCAGCCCCAGAGCACTTTTCTTTTGCAGTTATGCTGGAGTCTCGGGAGTGCATTATGAAGCTTCTGGAGCATATTTAGGCGACTCTCATCTCTTTAGTACGAGTACCACTACCCTGGAACACTACAGATTTCCAAAACACAATGTGCATACAAAGTTAGCCATTGTAAGCACACCAAATCCAAAGGAATCCGAAGCCGAACGATCAATGACCGAAATTAAGTTTTCGAAAATGTTTCTCATGAACTTCAGAGATTCTAGCAAAACTGCAAAAGAAAAATGTCCATGGACAGAATCGATCCATCGACCCTGCACCGCTCTTGAACTGTAACCTAACGACTTACCACTGCACTACCACTGCCTCTCCCTGAGACGTCGTTGGTGGGGTATAAGTAGAGGTGATCAGGACTCAATCCTCGCCAGGACTCATTCCGCAGAATATTATTAATGAAAAATGATCAGCTCGACGAGGGCTTTCAGAAAAGCTATACCATGTACCTGGTTGCCACGGCGAGTGAAAACGGGTTCCTTGTGAGTGGTGAGATTGACTACGACATCCATCTCAACCTCCGATTCCATGAAGATTTTCCGGGCAGATGTGTAAAGTTCATCGAAAACTCTCTCAAGGATAAAAAGGAAAAAGAAAATGGCAAGTTATAGAATTTATCATGCAGGAAATGAAATAGGAAAATGGGAAATGGAAAAAAAAACAGAAGCAAAGAGAAATAAAAATTGATCTCACTCTATTCATCAGACAAAGCAACGCTCTCATGCTCGGATCACTGAGAATCTCCAGAACTTCGGGATCAGCGAGTACGCGCTTGCGAGTCTGTATTGGTGTTTCAGAATCTGGAACGTGGTGTGCGAGTCTAAACAGCGTCCTGTTCACTCGATCTGTCTTCTTCAAAAGACAGACTGATGTGTGTTCTTCTTGCACCACCCAGGGGTGATGTCAAAAGGTCACATGAAAGCTCATGTTAGGCGCCAGACGCCGTGGATGACACGTTACAGCGAGCGAAAAAGTGAACAGGAGGCTGTTTAGAGTGGTGTATGGGCCTTCAGATTTTCGAACAACAATACCAAGGCTGTTCATGTATTTTCATTGATGTGAAACTGCCACTACTTGCGGATTTTGAAAAAAAAATTAGAAATGGAAACCTCACTTCAACTTGAGAACAATAAGCCGCAATGTTCGAAAATAGTTTCTGTAAGATGTTAGTAGTTCCGTTTGACTTTTATAAATCCGAGGGCAGCCGAATGATGTTCGCTCCAACTGAAAACTGAGAAGAAAGAGAGCTCACCGTGAAGAGAAGTCTCATTTTTTCACCATTGACTCCAGGTATTTGCTCGATCATCTCTTCAAGATGTTTTTTTACAGGCGTGTACTCGGTCAAACTCTCCAGTAAGCGATCCTGCGTGATTTAATCGACAGTGTTTTCTAAGTTTTCATATTTGGTAGATTATTCCGATGAGACGGTTGGGATGGAAATATGAAATTGATACAAGAACTGGAAGTGAATGGATGAACCCCCACAACGACACATGGAATTAATTATTCCACCGCACGAAGCTTGTACAATGTCAAGTTGTTAAAAGTGTGGTTCAGCTATCTTTTTTGAAAATTGAGCTCAAGCGAGTATCACCATTCGCTTAATCGTAGCCGATTTAGTAAGAAGGCAGAAGAGAGGAGGAGAGGAGGCTAGAGACGCAGACGAAAAATAACTCCGCCCAAATCTCTCGAAAATATGTATGGTAGGACGTGTTAAAAGGCCACACACCAGTCTGTCTTTTCAAAAAGACAGATCAAGTGAGCAGGATGCTGCGTATCTGACACACCACGTTTTGGATTCTGAAACACTTATATGCTAAACGGTTGGAGAAGGTAATAGTAACGAGGGCAAGCGGGTGGTGAACGCAGGTGGTCTCTTAGGCCGCCAAGCCAAACGCGACTTGGAAAACTGAAGGCACACAGGCCCTAAAGAAACAAACGCAACGAAAATGGAAAGTTTTTGTAGAAATCTCTCTCTCTCTCTCTCTCTCTCTCTCTCTCTCTCTCTCTCTCTCTCTCTTTGTTGACTCACTTTCATTTCAGTATTCTCCAAAGAAATAGCAACAGTCAGAAGATCACATTTCTGTTCTGAAGAGAACCAGCGCTGCAAACTTCGAATCACTTTCATGAACACAACATCAAGAGCTGAGCCCTCTTCCAGCTAATTATTCGGCGATTTTCATCAGTTTAGATTCCCAGTTGACGATATTATTTCGGAGCTGAATTCGAATACTGACACATCGTACATTCTGGTGTAGAAAAACCCGACTCACGTGTCCTGCATTCAAAAATGCTCTGTTCAACTCTTGATAAATGTGCATCATGTTGTAGCAGTGGGTAAATTGTAGAACATAAGAGAACAGTCCAACTGAAAAAAACTCATCAGTAGTCCGTAATGTGTCGATTCTGAACACAACATATAAACTTTCTTCCTGATTGTCCGCGTCTAATGAAATATTGCACTTGGAATCTATGTTTGTACTAATTTATATTTTTTTGACTTGTTTCTTTTTCCTTCAATTGGCACTTTTCGAGTTGTGGAGTCATACGTTCCAGAAGACTTTCGCTAAACCTTTCAGAAAGTTGTACCAAATTTGAATGAGAAACCTGAAACTCACTTTGCAAGCGTGAATCCATATTTTGAGAGCCTTTTTGAACACGGTTATTCAGCCAATTCAAACATTCACTGTCGTACGCTCGCATATCGACTTTATCCTTCAGAAACGATTTCTTTAACTAGAAACAGGCTCTCGGATCGACTTGTTTCTCATAAAACATTTCATATAGTCGGCCGAGAGCCGTGAGTCCGTCCGGCTACAGCTGAGACACCAGAACGGCCGAGAAAAGACCGATTTTCGCATTGAGTAACACGGAGAATGAGAAATGAAACGGCCTGGTAGCTTGTCTCATTCGGACTCTGTCGGACATACGGCTCTCGTTCGACTATAAGTCATGCTTCTTTTGAACAGAGCTTGCAAACTATGTTCCTCGTTGCTTCGTTGCTTTTATTGTAGCGTATACCACACCGTGAATTGAGAAAGCGATTTCACTCCACTTCTTACTCCTCGTTTCTAGAACCCAACAATTTATTCTATACCTTCTTGCTTTCGGCAAACTTTTGGAAGAGCATGATGCTGAATACTGGGGAGTGTATCGATAGAATCTGGAGAACAGTTCATCGTGACCTCTTTTACAATGCCTTAGCGTAAAAAAAGGTTGCGTAAAAAAACGTTCCAAATACTTCAGCCGCACACTGTATTACACCACACACGGTCATCTCTTACGTTCTGGACACCCACCTCCTTGCTGCTTGGTATATTTTTGTTGTCAGCTTCAAGAATCACCGTCGTCACTGGTAAAATCCTGGATGACGCACTTTTTAAAACTCTCCAACAAGTATTTACAACGAATTTCACGATTATAAAATAAAACGAACCTTGTCCAATTAGTTTTGGTGGTTTTACCGAATGAAACTTTCAAGGTGAGATGCTTCTTTGAATCACCCTTTCCCAGAGCTTGAGCGACGAATAGCTTGCAAATGGGCGTTTTTGTATATTATACCGTCATGAAATAACTTGACGATTTGCGCAAAAAACTGCAACTCAAATGGTCTATCAAAGACCGAGTTACTGTATCGAAGCGCAAAGTAGTGTGAAATACTCGGCGCTGGAACTCGCTTGGAGTTCAATTTCAAATTTCATTTGCAATAGATGCAATGTATTAGGTTGTTGCATAAGTTCGTGTGCATTTGCTGGTCATGTTCCAAAAATCGTACCTGTTCGCAGTGGCAGTATCCAGTCGAATTTTATTTTCTATCTGTTTGGTAGACTCCTCTAATATTTGAATACAGAAGAACCAGTCCACCCTTTGTATTTGAGGGATTTACTGAGAGGAGAAACAATGGGTAAAATTTTGAGCCTGTGTTTTGACGTTTGTGAGTCCCGTTTAGAATGAGGATGTTAGTTTCGTACTGCTGTCCTAGATAAAAAGAACTACTAGGCTCTTGCAAACTTTCGTTAGAGCGCATTTGGCACACGTCAGAACCACAAGGAAAACAGGGGTACGAACACTACTCGAAGTCGAGCTTCAAGTTGGTGTCGTTCGATAATTTTTCATTCTCTGAACGCGAGAGATATCCTGTCCTTTTTGTATTTAACATTGACCATACACTGAAGGCTTCCTATGGTTTGAGTTGCTCAACGCCCGCTTCTTTTTGAACTGCGCAGTAGTGAGTTTAGTGGGTCTTTCGTACTCCATCGAAAAGCGAGGAAATTTGAGGATGATACCAGCATCTTTGGTCTCTCACCGTTTCAGATCCCGGCGTGACTGGATCAAACCAAGATGAAAACTGACTGTTCCAAGTGTCTAGATTGTGGAGAGATACTTTTCCATATTCTCGTCAATGTGCTTGGCATGAGATAGTGAAGGGAATTAGAAAAAACTAGGATCTCCGGAGTGACCTCGTCCTGATTGCTCCTATTCAGTGGGTGTGTAGTTCGATGAGAAACCCCTTGGAGCAGGAATCACATAACACTTCATCTTTGGCAAGGAAATACCATTTGAGTCCAGCTCTTCCGTGGGCCGAGAAAACGCTATTCATTCATCCAAGCACTACGACAGTTTTTGAACTTGGTTTTCAGTAGTCTTTTCAATTTACTTGTGGTAGTGGGAAAACCAAGCCAAGTTGCATAGGAACTCGCCCAACAAATCTCTTTCGAAACATGCTAGGAAGCACGTCTCACAGCTGTTTTTTGGAAGAGGAAAAAATTCGAAAGGACACCTAGTTAATTTCGATTAGGGCACTTTCGAAAAATTCTCTCCACCCTGACCCCGTAGGTATGCTCTCAAAACTTTCACCATGTAATCAGAAGACATGGAGAAACAATATAAAATTGCCGTTTGTTTGCCGCTCGTTTTGTAATCAAACGGCAGGCACTTGAAGTTGGTACCTCATTTGCACACGAACTTATGCAACAACCTAATAGATCCCTGAATTCCTGAACGATGAGAAATTGAGTGAACCTCATCAATTCAGTATGAAGCAAGTTATGATCTGAGTTGCATGAATTTGCGCAAATCGTTTAGTTCTTTCAAGACAGTATTATACATTCATAGATCGAAAACTTCAACGGAATTCGGAGTGAGAGCGAAGAAAATTTGAATGCGTCGCAAACCAAACTGATTGTCGAGCAAAGTCATGCTTATTCATAGTATTTTTTATTGTACCTCGTTGTACAGATCCATTATCACGTACGTATACCATTACTATTACTCATACCTCTCTCTAAGTTTTCCCGTGATAAACAATTTATTATTATTATTAAAGTCGATAGATTGGTAAAAACGTTGTCAAACATACCGGTAGCTCCTGCACTTTGTGAACTTGGCAAAACTGATCGATGTAGTTATTCAGGCACAATTCAAAGGACTGTTCCTGTTCCTCTGTTCCTGTCGTGACTATAGGACAGAGGCGGGAGCTCGCAAGCACCTGTGCAAACACCAATAGGTGGGAAATGATATAGTGAAAGACATTTCTGAAATGTACTTCGAGTCGAAAGGTATGACATATGTAGAGACCACAAGCCCACCCCCTCTTGCTCTTCTCCTCTTTGCCCAAAACGTGGGACAACTTTTTAACACTTTTCTGCGTGTACCTATCAATTCCGTTTTGCCTGGAGGTCTTTGGTCATCAAATTCTAAGACTTTTCATCTCTACGACATGATTGTAGCTACAGTATGAAGGGCGCTGCGCACACTGAAAGATTTCACTCCATGGGGGTGGCACGCTTGAACAGAGAGGTACACAGCTCTCGTAGAGAAAAAATCAAAGATATGGTTAATCTCTTGAGAATGCAAAAAAAGATTTCATTTCTCTCTTCAAAGAAAAATGTATGATACCATTTGACTACAACGCAACATGGTGAACAGGAGAGATTCTGTTACTCTACCTAAGGGGCAGGTAATGCATTCGTAGCTCCGCCATTCTTCCTAGTGCAGAAAAGTTGTCCCATCTCTCCTACTGTTAGGTCGTTTATTGAGTTCGTCACTGAAACTGACCGTGCGGCCGTCAAACTCGACGAAATTCGTTGATTAAAAAAATATAGTGATTCTTACAGTCTCCCGCACGTTGTAAGCCGTAATTCGATAGTACAACCCAAAATCGATCAGACCGCTTGTGGGCTCTAGACATATGACTCGACTCGTAAAAGCGAGTACATCAAAGTCAACCGGGCGCAGCGGTTTGCGGCATCCGTGAGTTGGATTTGTGACAAAAGGGTGAAACGCTAAGAACTCACATTTTGCACACCCTCCATCATTCCAAGTTTGATGATTATCGCTGTTGCTGGTTTAGGCGCTGAATCTGCTGGCCTCGTTCCCACCACATAGAGCTCATTG
Organism: Hololepta plana; assembly: GCA_963695495.1. Lineage (NCBI taxonomy): Eukaryota > Metazoa > Arthropoda > Insecta > Coleoptera > Histeridae > Hololepta > Hololepta plana. Next base: position 22,288 of record CAVOJK010000658.1, read on the forward strand.
TCTCGCAATTGAAGTTGGACTTGCCTATTCGATGAGATCGTCTTTTTTATGTGGTCTTCAGTAATCGTGCTTTTTGTTTTTCAATAGTTGCACCCCGTTGAACTTATCACGCGCGTTTACCACTGACCACTACTCATACCCCTCTCGATTTTCCGTGATGAACAAAATATTATTGTTCAAGCTGTGCTATTGTGATATTTCTTACATTAACATTCGCTGTGGCTTGAACTCACCCTTTCGTACGATCATCTAACGAACAGAGAAGATATTGTTCATCGTTTATAGCGTATGCAATCGATGGAATCATCTAAAGTACAAGTCATACAAAAAATCTGTGATTCTTGTCAGTAATGCGACAAATGAGAATTATTACAATAGTGGACAAAGTGCGAATAGTTCGGCAAGATTCGAGAGCATTAAAACGGATATTATCTGTAGACGAGAGGGAGACTGAAATGTAATCGAATCCACCTACAGCTTTCTAGATATCACACAGATACTAAATGTTTCCAAAATGAATTTCAAAATTCCGAGATTTGTCATCGCTGCTATCTAACAAGAAGTGCTCATCGATAGAGCAGCCCAAGTCGGAAAGAGAACGTAGAGCGGTGGACATTGCCCGATAAGAGTTATCTTTGAGGAAAGCAAGACCCATAGATTATTTCTGACAGTCGAGAAGGGTAAGTTGAATCATTTCATAATCGCAATTTCTGTTTTGATGTTTTTATGAAAGATATCATATCACAATGCATCAACAAACTTCTGCACAGAAAAAACCTTCTGCGTTTCCGATTCAAACTCCAGAAAATCATTCATTCCTTCAGAAATTTCCGCAGTTGCAACGTTGTTTATCTAATAAAAAGTTTTGAGGGCTATGCACTTCTCCGTCGCACCACCAAAAAATGTTCAACAGCGAGAAAAATGATTTCATCAGGAAAAATGAGACACGAGCATCAGAGAAAAGAGAAAAAACACTCTTGAGCATACAAAACTGAAGGCGGCTGATTTTTATCACTAACTCTGTAATCAAAATTGTGGCCCGCGCGCAGCGCGGGCCTTGATTTGGTTACTCAAAGGCCAAATTAGGATCCCGTTTTCTGAAAACATATGTCAAAATATTCTAAACTTTCCCAACTCTCGATATGTTATCAGGGTCCATCTCATGAATATCTCCTGAAAAAATCATCGAAAAATATCAAGTTTGAGCAAAGTTACGAATTTTTTAGTGAACACTTTTGGAGCAAAAAAATTCAGGTTTTCTTTCTCCTCCTCCTCCTCCTCCTCCTCCTCCTCCTCCGTTTCTGCAGTACGAAGTTCACTCTCAATTCCGAACGGTGGTGTAGAACTTTCGGGCTCGATATCTCGGCTCAGAAAAGTCCTACAGTGATGAAACTTGGCAGGGATGCTCACTACTGATTACTCATCAAACTACCGTAATACAGGTACGGTAGCTCACCTGTGACTCATCCCTACCGTAACCCATTTCACAAGAATACTTGGATTTCAGCTGAGAGTGGTCCTACAATGATGAAACTTGGTAGGGATGGTCACTACTGATTACTCATCAAACTACCGTAATATAGGTACGGTATCTCACCTGTGACTCATCCCTACCGTAACCCAATTCACACGAATACTTGGATTTCAGCTGAGAATGGTCCTACAATGATGAAACTTGGTAGGGATGGTCACTACTGATTACTCATCAAACTACCGTGATACAGGTACGGTAGTTCACCTGTGACTCATCCCTACCGTAACCCAGTCCACACGAATACTTGGATTTCAGCTGAGAGTGGTCCTACAATGATGAAACTTGGTAGGGATGGTCACTACTGATTACTCATCAAACTACCGTGATACAGGTACGGTAGCTCACCTGTGACTCATCCCTACCGTAACCCAATTCACACGAATACTTGGATTTCAGCTGAGAATGGTCCTACAATGATGAAACTTGGTAGGGATGGTCACTACTGATTACTCATCAAACTACCGTGATACAGGTACGGTAGTTCACCTGTGACTCATCCCTACCGTAACCCATTCCACACGAATACTTGGATTTCAGCTGAGAGTGGTCCTACAATGATGAAACTTGGTAGGGATGGTCACTACTGATTAATCATCAAACTACCGTGATACAGGTACGGTAGTTCACCTGTGACTCATCCCTACCGTAACCCATTCCACACGAATACTTGGATTTCAGCTGAGAGTGGTCCTACAATGATGAAACTTGGTAGGGATGGTCACTACTGATTACTCATCAAACTACCGTGATACAGGTACGGTAGCTCAACTGTGACCCATCGCTACCGTAACCCATTTCACACGAATACTTGGATTTCAACTGAAAGTGGTCCTACAATCATGAAACTTGGTAGGGATGGTCACTACTGATTACTCATCAAATAACCGTAATACAGGTACGGTAGCTCACCTGTGACTCATCCCTACCGTAACCCAATTCACACGGATACTTGGATTTCAGCTGAGAGTGGTCCTACAAAATCATGAAACTTGGTTGGGATGGTCACTACTGATTACTCATCAAACTACCGTTATACAGGTATTGTAGCTTACCTGTGACTCACCCCTACCATAACTGACGACACTGTAAATTTCGATTTCCGGCGCAGAATTCTTGTATTAGTATGGAACTCAGTAGGGGTGATTACCAGTGATGTGAGTGTGACTCGAACAGAATGTCAAACAGACACTTTTCGGTAACAACAACCTCTCAGGTTTCCGGTAGGGAAGATTTCTAGAGTGAAGCATCTTGGTAGAGATAATGGCTGATAATCTCATAAAATCATGTATCATGCTACCGTAATACGGTAGTTCTACCAGAACATATTTTCGCTATCATGAATAGATAAACTTTGTAGCATGAAGTCAAATTCGGGTTAATCCCAATGAGATTGCGAATGATCATTACTGATATTTGTCGTGCTTAAGTAGCTCACCATTGAATGAGATTCATGTTTGCAAACCGGTGGGGCAGGTGCTCACTTTTCGTAGAAGTGATGAATAATACCGATCGTCCATTACTTTAGGGCAATTCAAGTCCAGTAGTTTAGCTGTTTAGTTTTTTCCGAGTTCTCGATGATTCGCCGGAGCGAAGTTCGAAAAGTTATGAGATCCCTGAAAAGTGGGCAGTGCAACGGGTTTCTTGATTTGGTTTACGACGCTTGGAGTTGTTTCTCAGAAACAGTTCACAGTTGACCTTAGTGCATTCCAAGCGTGAAAAAGAAATGTGGTGAGATCTTCGAGAAATTGATTTGGTAATTTTTTGCGCAGTGCAGGGAGTATAGGAAAGATTCGAGATCTGCGGAATTTGATTTGGAAATTCCCATTTCTCAAACCAAATCATGCATTCTGAGTGACAAAAAAAGCTCGATGAACAAATGTCTGCAGTAACTTTGTGAATTGATTTCAGAGAAAATATTTGGAAAAACAATGGTTCAACGTATACTTGTTTACCGGGACAATGATTGCAAAATCAAATGCAATGAAGAGAGAAAATATGCCTAACTCAAATGCATGATTTGGTTTGAGAAATGGGAATTTCCAAATCAAATTCCGCAGATCTCGAATCTTTCCTATACTCCCTGCACTGCGCAAAAAATTACCAAATCAATTTCTCGAAGATCTCACCACATTTCTTTTTCACGCTTGGAATGCACTAAGGTCAACTGTGAACTGTTTCTGAGAAACAACTCCAAGCGTCGTAAACCAAATCAAGAAACCCGTTGCACTGCCCACTTTTCAGGGATGCTGGCATTGCTTACACTGTTATCTGTATGCTCTCTAGTAACTTTCGCGTCCGATGCTTGTATGCCAGTGCAGGTTATTTTTGTCTCTCGTTACTCAATCAATCAATTTAAGTGAATCAATCAATAAAATCATATAATATAGACGGTTCTTAGTGTTTTGGAATCTTGAACGTGTTGCAACGTGTACGCAGCATCTAGCTCGCTCGATCTTTCTCTCTGAAAAAATAGACTCTCGTCCTAGAGATCATGCCAGAACTACTCTGAACGTTTAAAGGAGGGATCATATCTCAGCTAAACATTGTTGTGTATATATGTCATTTAGCATACTGGCACACCAAATTGTTCGGATCAGCAGATTGACACTTTGGTGTGCCATTCTGCTCAATGGCATAACGCTCCGCGTTTATGCACAACAATGTTTAGCTTAGAGAATACGATCGGTATGATTCCTCCTTTAATTCGTTTTTTTGGTTGCCTCGGAACACTTACCCACTCTACGGGAAATGTTTTTCCTTCGCTAACGACTCATCGTACCGATCCTGGATAACGACTCTGGGGCTTGAAGCCTTGGTATTACTGAGGGCCGAATCATCTTTTCCCGCCCAAGCTATACATCGCAACTTCAAAGCTCCTAGAGTGGTCATTTTCTATCAAAATGTGCTACATAAAACAGCATTTTGGATAAAATTGCCCAGAAATTTCATGGTACTGATCATGAGAGAAGCTATTTAACCTGTTCTGAAGTTACGCTGTTTAGGTTTTGCGCGAAAAGATAATTTTGCTCCAGTAATAATGATCATTTTCAGTTCTACACTTACGCATTCACGACGAAGAATGGCACCTGCGTCTACCTCTCGGATCATGAGCAATACTTCCATGCGCCATATGGAAGTGGCAGAACAGTGAGGCTGTGTTCAGATGACCTAAAATGGTCTATGAGTAGAGCGCACAAGCTCCGCCCCCTCACCCTTCCTCTACCCCTCTGAAAAATGTGCCTGATTGACACACACGTTGGAAAAGCAACCGATTATTGTGATTTTCACACATGTCGGACAATAGAGTTACATATTCCTCGCAAATCCAGGAACCACTAAAAATCTGTTGGGTAACTTTTGGGCCCTATCTATGGGTCTACTCATGGGGTTTTCATCAGACCGATAGACCCTTTCGAGTCTTCTGAACTCGCCAGAACAATCGGTCAAGACCTTCATGTCGAGCGGAGTCCGTTCAAGACATGCCACCAGGCCGTGTCATTATCCCACTGCCTAGCCTGGTATCTAAAAACTCCGTTGCAAGAGATTAATTAATCTTTGTCGCGTATTTGAAAAGGTCTCCAAAAAAGATTTCCAGTACGCCATTCAAGAATGGCAGGTTTAGTTTAGATTTTGGTGTTTCTAGTTCCCTGAACTGGAATGTCGGATAAAAGAACAAAAAATTGTTCCAGGATGCGTGCTCCTCTGACTCGATGCCCTTGTCATTGGCGGATCTTTCAGATGTAGACGATTTTGAGAAAGCTGGGGTGAGTTTGGGTGTCTAATTAAATGTCTGAGGGAAATCTTTGAAATCTTTATCGCATTTTCAATGTTTATACATGTAGCGCCATTAATGTCTTCCAATCATTATAGTTGTGAGCGTCTTCCAATCATTATAGAGAGGGAAGAAGGGAAAAATTCTATCATCGAATCTGGCTAAATTTCTTCAGATGAACTGAAACATACTCATAGTTTTTCATGATTTTTTGCTGTTTACAGGCTCTGACAGCCAACTTCCCAAACCAAGAATTTTTCCTTGTTGGAGCTAGCCGAGATGAACGATTTGTCGGCCAAGTTGTGAGTCTTTCAATCAATTATTTTTCTTTAGTTTTCTTTTGTTACCGTTTTCGTACTTGAAACAGTTCGGATTCGGAGTCCAATTCGGCACTCATTGGAAGAAAACTCAGTTTGAACCTGACACTGAATTCAAACAATTCGGACTCTCTCCGGGCAATTCTCTGGAATCATAGTACATGAGCAGTGTATAAGCTTCTTCTGACTGATGGATACTCCAGGAAAATTTCAGTATCACCGATCAGAATAAAATTTTTTGACAGGAACACTTTGATCGTTTGTGGCAATGGGACAGAACCAGAAAATATGTCAATATAAGTTGGTTTGATAGAGATCAAGGTTCGGATCTTTCTTCATTTTGCGAGAGTTGATGGAAAAAGTGGAAATGCTTAGAGACAACATAAACTAGAGTCTTGGCGCGTTTATTCTGTGTGGAGCGGATCGGATGAATTTACCACAAAAATGTTCAAAAATGCCAAAAATGTATTATGAAAATAAAAATGTTTCATCATTCTAAAATTTGTCTACTCTTGACATGATGTTAAATGGAGATGAAAGAGAAAAAGAAAAAATGATGATTTTGGAGAGGAAAAAACTGCTATATCGGGGTTTCAATCGAAATAAAGTCATCTTTACAGGGTTCCAGAACAATTTGAAGTACGATGGAAGTCGCGACGATACGTGGCCCGAAATTGGACTTGCTGTTGCTACCGTAACCAAGTTTCCGAATGGAAACTGGAGTGATAGTGAGAGAGTTCGAGGCAGAGATGGTCCAGCTGTCCTCCACGACATTACAGCTTATATCGGATATCGTGCATTCTGCGAAAAAACTATTCCTCTTTGATACTCTTCATTCATGATAGTCACTCGATAGCATAAATACACGGTATTCACTCCAAAACTTCCATCTTAATCAAAAATGCGATAAAAAGTGATTGATCTCTATTGTGGTTCAGCGAAGAGGACCATCCAATTCGTTCTTAGAATTATTTGGTTTGGCTTTGTATGAAATTCATTGTGAAAACGTGATAACCGAAAGTTTTGAAAAAAACAGGAATAGAGATTTCGCAAGCCAAGGTTCAAGGAATCAACACTCTCTGTTTCTATGATCATGAGCAATCGAAACGGGAGGGGGTGTTTCATTGTTCCATTGAACTATTTCTGATCGAAATCTGCATCGATCTCTACTGACAGTAGTTCCGCTTGTTCTTTCATTCGAAAAACAGTTTTGTTCTCGACATGCAATTTTCGAGCCATAAAATTTGTTTTTTCAAAGTGATGATTCTGTTGCACTGTACATTTCTCGAAAAACTTTGATTACAAATTGAAAAAAAGAGATGAGAGACGTGGAATACTGGAAACTAGCGTCGCTAACATCAAATCTTTTTCACATATTTTTACACATTTTTTACACATCTTTTTTACGACACTTCTTCTCTGATCTTTTTTCGCTTTCAAAAAACCATCCACCCCTCCGAGTTGCGATAAACATACATACATACAAATCAATCATTATCTTCCACTATCGGAATGCTGGCGTTGCTTGCACTGCTCTCACAATCAGTTTTCTCTCTCGCTGCTTCCGAATACTTTCAAACTTGTCTTCCAGTGCCGGTAATTTTCATTTCTGGTAATTAAAATGTCATTATACGATCGGTTTTTTCCGCTTTCGCTATTTTACTTTTTCACGTTTTCGATTCTGAAACACTAATATATAGCAGTCTGACAGTCTGACAGTTTCTCTCAAGTGAACTCTTTCTGAAAATGCGGCTCTCTATCGCCTATAACAAAAGCAAAAGCGACGGTGACCATCGAACAATCCCATCTAGAAAACATCCTTTGTTTTTATGTCGACTTGTGGTCTCCGGATGGTGGAAAAATAAAGCAGAGTAACGCCTTACAAAGAGTCTATTCACACATAAGGTGGCCGATCCAAGCTTACTACAGCTTAATTTAGAGCACTTGAAAAGTAGTTACGGATTTGGGTTACAACTTCTAACTTTGGTATAGTCGACGGAGAGCTGTATGTCCGACAGAGTCCGCATGAGACAAGCTATCAGGCCGTTTCATGTCTCATTCTTTGTGTGACTCAATGAAAAATCGGTCTTTTCTCGGCCGTTCTTCTATCTCAACTGTAGCTGGACGGACTTACGGCTCTCGGCCACCTGTAGGAATGACCACTTTTAGGACTATGAGTACGCCTTCACGACGAAAAATGGCACTTGCGTCTACATCTCGGAGCAATTGCAGTACTTCCATGCGCCATATGGAAGTAACAGAACAGTTAGTTTTTTTTTTCGTTTGAACCGTGTTTTTATAGCATCTGTGCTTCTATCGTGGGTATGAGGTCACAAGTTTTGACAAAAACAAAATTTCCACAGTTTCACTGCATCTGAATATTTCTCTTTCCGTTTTGTTTTGTCTCTTCATTTGTACAATAGTCCACTTAGCATGTCCGAATAAGACTATTCCAACTTCGAATGAAAAAATGAATGGTTAAATTCAAGAAAAATCTCCAAAAATAAAAAATGGTTGAATGATAGTAAAAATTCCAGGATGCATGCTCCACTGAATTCGCGCCCTTATCATTGGTCGATCTTTCGGACAGAGAAGATTTCGAGAAAGCTGGTGTGAGTATGGCTGTAAAAATTGAATTTGAACTCAAATTTTTAACAAAGCCTGTTGTGATACTGGGATGTTTTCAAAGCGGTCCAATGGCCTCCTTAAAAGAATTTGTTTTTTTCTGGAAGAGAAAAATCAAAGTTTTCTAAAGAACATTGTTACAATAGTGTATCGCGGGGTATTCGCAAGAATATTTCAACATTATACGCCTCTTGCTCTAACAACTAGGGTTTCCAATCCAAGTACTCTATTAAAGAATCTGACACCCCCTCACTCATGACAGGTGGAAGGAGCCAGCTGTTAGGATAGTGCTCTATATGACAACACAAGGAACATCTACAAAAAGTGAAAGAGGCTGTCACTAGGAGAGATTGAGAGAAAAACATTGTGGTGTTCGCTGGGATGAAATTTTGCATACGTCGCTTTCGAATGCAAAGACATAGTAGAAATGAACCACCCTTTAAAGGGTGGTGCATGGCTACTGTGGTTTTGCATTCAAAAGCGACGTGTGCAAAACTTCATCTGGGCGAACACCACAATTTTTTTCTCTCAGTCTCTCCTAGTGACAGCTTCTTTCTCTTTCGGTTGAGGTTCGTTGTGTTGTCGAATAGAGCACTACCCTAGCAGCTGGCTCCTTCCACCTGTCATGAAGGGGATCCTTTAAGTACTTTTTCGAATATTTGAAGATGGAAGCCTTGTTTCAGATCTGAAACACCTGGAATAAACAAGGAAAGAGTCAAGTTTCTTTGAGTGCTTGATTGAGAACTTGAAAGAGTACTTGAATTAGAAAAAGTCCGCATGAGGCAAGCTACCAGGCCGTTTCATGTCTCATTCTCCGTGTTACACAATGCGAAAATGGGCCTTATTTGGCCGTTCGGGTTTCTCAAGTGTAGCCGGACGGACTTACGGCTCTCGGCCGACTACATATAACAATTCCACTGTTCATAAACATGAATACCTATTTAACAGTCGCTGACGCCTCATTTCACCAGTGGGCAATACATTCTTGTGGGTGCAAGTCGAGATGAACGATATGTTGGCCAAATTGTGAGTTGCTTGCCTCAAAATTATTTATTACCGATATTTGAGGGAATTGCACAAAACTGAAGATAGCCAACTAATCGAAACAATTAATCAAAGTGCTAATCTGAACGCATCAGTTGCCTTTTTTTCCAAGTTCTTGAAGAAACTGCAAGAAAAATACCGGCAAAATCGGCTATGTTCAGAAATCCGTAGCGACCGAAATCCGTACGTTTTTTTCTACCGTATACTGTCAGAATTTCAGCGTACGGATTTCGGTTGCTACGGATTTCTGAACATAACCGCAAATCACTAATCGCAGATCGGAATACATTACAGGAAAACTTTGATCGACTGTGGCAATGGGACAGAACCAGAAAATACGTCAATATCAGTTGGTTCGACAAAAACCAAGGTTTGCTTTCAATACTTTTCGATTTTTCTGGAGACAACTGAGAACTATGAGTAGTTGAGAAACTACCTATGCGTATTGATTTGAAAAAATGGAAAACTTATCTCGCTTTGCTTTGAGGCCATAAATACAAAATTCGTCACTATTTTACAACAACTTAGCAGACTGATATTACAAAACTGTAGCGATAGACACGTGAAGTGAAATCAAATTTTCAGTGCTTCAAAACAAAAGAAAAAACAAGCGAACAGGAGCATATGATCAGACAAGCAAAGGAATTCGCTCGCACAACTTGACATTTCTCCCATTTCATATGAGCAACAATGAACAAAATGAGAGATAATCTTTATAGGGTTTCAGAATAATTTGAAGAGCGATGGTAGTCGAGATGATAAATGGCCCGAAATCGGTCTCGCTGTCTCCAACACGAGCAAGTTTTCAATTGAGAACTGAAAAGAGGGAGAGAGAGAGAAAAAAAGTGAGAAAGAGAGAGAGAGAGAGAGAGACAGAGAGTAAGAAAGAGAGAAAGAGAGAAAGAGAGAGAGAGAGAGAGAGAGAGAGAGAGAGAGAGAGAGAGAGAGAGAGAGAGAGAGAGAGAGAGAGAGAGAGAGAGAGAGAACAGACAACAGTCTTGATACAGATGGCCTCGCTGTCCTCCACGACATCACTGCTTATCTTGGATATCGTGCATTCTGTGAATTCATAGAACCTCTTTAGAAATTTTTCTCCATGTTTTATTATTATTACCACCTCATAACTTTTTTCTCTCCACATTATTATTGTTCAATTTCCAAATGTTTTCTGAAAATACCGCTCACTGACAAACTCATCATTTTGCTTTCTGGCATCTGAGTTCAATTTCATGAAGTGAAGTGATGGAGACACAGCCATTGTCAGTTGAATGTGGTTCATGCTGTACTTTTCTTTCTATTAATGCTCACCCCACTTTCAGACATATCCTCCATTTCTGTACCTTACTTTCAGTGGTAATGAGCCATCTTAAAAAACAATAAACAACTTGACAACGATAAACAAGACTCACAAGAAAAAAACTGTGGATCAAATAATTGTTCAGCTTCCGCTCCTCTTTTCCCCCTGATGTAGTGAAAAAACAAAACACCTTGATTGGTTACCCAAATCTTGGAGGAAATCTTGGATACGGGGTGAGAAGACAGTGATCGGAGAAGAAATAGAGAGAGAGGGAGATAGTTTACTACTTACAAGGAACACACCTTAAGTGGGTCCGGCAAAATTACTAATGACCTACATATTCTGAAAAGTCTCTGTGAGGAGATCACATTCTGAGAAACTCAGCTGCTACATAGAATTGGGCGGGCTGCACAAGTTTCGCATTCCAGTTTTCAGCTCCTGACTTTTTCCTATTGCTGACCTTCCGTAGCATCAGCGTGGTCGAACGGATACGAGATTTGTCTGGAAGCAAATTTTTCCAGTTCAGTTTTCTCTGCCAGTTAATTTTTTGCCATTTTAAACATTCGTCGAATTTCCTGACATAAACAAACTGGTTCCATCCACAGGAGGCAAGACGTGTCTGAAATTGTCGATTGAGAGTGAGAGTAGGGAGAGAGCAGAGAGAGAATAAGAGGAGGCGAACGGTGAGAACGGTGAGAGGTTGAATGAAGGTGTGAAAAGACAAAAAAAGAGAGGGGAGAGAGAGAGAGAGAGAAAGAGAGAGAGAGAGAGAGAGAGAGAGAGAGAGAGAGAGAGAGAGAGAGAGAGAGAGAGAGAGAAAGAGGGAGGGCTGATGGAGAGCCTTCAGGAAACCTTTTTCTGAAGCAGAGATATTGCCGTGGAATCTATTCACACGACTCACAAGTAAGCCCGGAACCGACGACACGCAACAATACCTCTACGTCCACTTGTTTTAGCGGGGGAACTGAATCCGGTGTGGATGTGTCATTCGAAACCGAGAACTTCCAAAAACTGACCCGTTTACGATCAAAGGGTTTTTTTTTCGTGTCAAAATAGATTTTTTTGTGAAAGGACATCAGATTCAGTTGAGGAAAGATGGATCAGAGTGTAAGTTCCTATATGCTGGCTCTGGTCGACATGCCTAAGAGACAGAGAGAGAGAGCGACACTATTAGTGTTTCAGAATCTGAAACGTTGTGTGCCAGTCTAAACAGCGTCCTGTTCACTTTTCCAATCGCCGTAACGTGTCATCCAGGTCGTCTGGCACTTCACATGTTGTTCCAAATGACCTCCAGGCATGACCTCTAGGTCGTGTGAGAAGACCACACACAAGGCTGTCTTTTCAATAAGACAGACAGAGTAAACAGGACGCTGTTTAGACTGGCACACTACGTTTCAGATTCTGAAAAACTAATATGTGGGCAGTACTCACACATGCTCCTATCGCTATGCTCTTTGGCTTCGTAATGTATTAGTTAGCGAGGAGCCTCATTCTTGTAAATGATCTCTTTCATCTCCGTTTTCGCTCTCCGTACGCTTTATTGTATTCTATCGTATTCAGCTGGTAGTGCTGGTGAGAGAGGTCACGTTCGTTCTAGTCTCTCTCTATCGTCTTCTTTTGGTAATGGTGGTGAAAGAGTTCTCGCTCACCGTTCGCGCTAGTTTTTCTCTTTTGTCTTTTTCTGATATGGTTTGTAAAAGAGTTCTCGCTATCCGCTCATTCTAACTCTGGACTCCCTCTGGTTCTGCGCTCTAGCTCCTGGAACCTTCTATCTCATGACTCACCACATCATCCTGGCGGTTTCGTCGTGCTTACATCGTGTCTTCTCATCTGCTTCTCTCGTCAAAAGTATGCGGCGTAACTAGAATACGATCACGTAATTTTGTAATAGGTTGACATTGCTGACAGTGGCCAATCATTGGAAACATAATTATCATCAGAAATTCGATCTCGTTCAACGCTACACGCGCCTGTCACTCGCCCTCGTCGCTCTGGTTCGACGCTCTGCGCGACTGTCAGTCGTCCTCATCAAACCCTAAGACACAAACCGATCCCGGTCTGTGTCAAAACATAAGGAAAACCCAGCAATGGAGGCAAACAACGAAGAAACTCATGCTGAAGGAGGCTCAATGCTGACCAGAAGATGGACCAGTCTGAACAAGGTGAGAGAAACAAAAGAGAAGATTGTCCAAGAGGAGCCAGTGAGAGGAGCTGACTTGTCTGAGCAACTGAGTGCAATAGACGAATCTTTTGATACGACATTTGGTCTGATAAAAGGGTCAGATGAAGCAGTAGGGGGCCTGAAAGTGTCATTAGCTGCAACACAGAGGACGTTGAATCAAAACACTCAGCTCCTTGAGAATCTAGACGAAGGGGTTAACTCGGTAAAAAAGGAGTTGCGCGAAGGGGTAGGAAGGATTGACGCTACGGAGTTGAGCGTAGAAGAAGCGAAAATCGGAATAGCGGAAATCAAGGTAGAACTCTGTGAGCTTTAGAATGGGCTGAAAGAAGGCGCACGCGAAAAAGCGATCCCGCTCCCTCGTATAAATGCGCTGGGTGTTCTAAGAGCAAGAACTCTCCGAACATTCTCTGCGGAGGGACATGCGGACTGGAACTCGTGGGTGAGAGACTTCGAAGATGCCCTTCGAGCAGCGGGAGTTGCGGATCGCAGCAGAGCCGATGTCTTGTATTAGTATGGAACTCAGTAGGGGTGATTACCAGTGATGTGAGTGTGACTCGAACAGAATGTCAAACAGACACTTTTCGGTAACAACAACCTCTCAGGTTTCCGGTAGGGAAGATTTCTAGAGTGAAGCATCTTGGTAGAGATAATGGCTGATAATCTCATAAAATCATGTATCATGCTACCGTAATACGGTAGTTCTACCAGAACATATTTTCGCTATCATGAATAGATAAACTTTGTAGCATGAAGTCAAATTCGGGTTAATCCCAATGAGATTGCGAATGATCATTACTGATATTTGTCGTGCTTAAGTAGCTCACCATTGAATGAGATTCATGTTTGCAAACCGGTGGGGCAGGTGCTCACTTTTCGTAGAAGTGATGAATAATACCGATCGTCCATTACTTTAGGGCAATTCAAGTCCAGTAGTTTAGCTGTTTAGTTTTTTCCGAGTTCTCGATGATTCGCCGGAGCGAAGTTCGAAAAGTTATGAGATCCCTGAAAAGTGGGCAGTGCAACGGGTTTCTTGATTTGGTTTACGACGCTTGGAATGCACTAAGGTCAACTGTGAACTGTTTCTGAGAAACAACTCCAAGCGTCGTAAACCAAATCAAGAAACCCGTTGCACTGCCCACTTTTCAGGGATGCTGGCATTGCTTACACTGTTATCTGTATGCTCTCTAGTAACTTTCGCGTCCGATGCTTGTATGCCAGTGCAGGTTATTTTTGTCTCTCGTTACTCAATCAATCAATTTAAGTGAATCAATCAATAAAATCATATAATATAGACGGTTCTTAGTGTTTTGGAATCTTGAACGTGTTGCAACGTGTACGCAGCATCTAGCTCGCTCGATCTTTCTCTCTGAAAAAATAGACTCTCGTCCTAGAGATCATGCCAGAACTACTCTGAACGTTTAAAGGAGGGATCATATCTCAGCTAAACATTGTTGTGTATATATGTCATTTAGCATACTGGCACACCAAATTGTTCGGATCAGCAGATTGACACTTTGGTGTGCCATTCTGCTCAATGGCATAACGCTCCGCGTTATGCACAACAATGTTTAGCTTAGAGAATACGATCGGTATGATTCCTCCTTTAATTCGTTTTTTTGGTTGCCTCGGAACACTTACCCACTCTACGGGAAATGTTTTTCCTTCGCTAACGA
>CAVOJK010000659.1:0-14314 GCA_963695495.1 Hololepta plana
CAGCAAGTGATTTTTATCCATATTTCAAACACTCATTATTGTAACTACAGAAAAACGCCGGTTGTGATTTTTCAAAGCTAGAAAACCCGCCATTTTTGCTCTGAAAGTGGAAAAGAACATCTAATACCTCGTAGTTACGGGTGCCCATAGTATTTTTCTGAATCAGTTTTTGATGCTCTACAAGCCTGTTGTAGTGGCGTTTCCAGAATTTGCGATTTGAACGATCTGGTTTTTGACCCTTCAGAAATAATTTTCCCCAAAACTAGTGTAGATGAAATTGTCTGGTGGAAAAAAACCTGATTCTGATGTCTTAGGTTGGGTCTGAGAATTTTTTCATGCGTGCAAAACCCGTTATGAGAAAGTCCTGATCACTTTCCTAAAAGTGGAAAATTACGCAATTTTCAGTTTTCAGCATATAAATACATGTAGTTTCTGTCAAAATGACTTAAAAAAATCCAAATCTCGGAAAAATGATCTCAACACTTGTAGGTTTCGGAAAATTCAGAAAAAAACCGGCAGAAAAAATCTTCATTTTCTGGGCGCCAGCCAGTTTTATTCTTCTGGAGAACGCGTCATATTCCGTTTGTGGCACGTCCACTGTTCGATACCAATGAGGCTACTCGTAATTTTTTAGATCCAACTTGGAATCTAATTGTAAGTGAAAAAGGTCGAAAAAAGAGTTCATCTAGCTGATTTGAAGGAGAGTGTAGCAGTATTCCTCTTAGCGAATGAATTTAATTTTCCCGGTATAAAATGAAGTTTTCTGCGATAATGAGATAGATTCAACATATTGTTTGGATATAATGCTTCAAGTGACTCACTTCACAAGCCAGAAACTTTCTTGAGAAGCGGCTGCAGCTGCAGGGGCAGCTGGACGCAGTGCAGAGCTGGCACTGGAAAGGGGTTGAATTGTGGGCAATTCTCAGAGAAATTATGACATAGCATGAGTTCCGATAACCATCCCCTTCTTCAAAAAGGCAGAACAAATCTCACACACCACCAACTTTCTCCATTCTCACTCTGATAACACTAAAATTGAGTCTCCAAACATTGTCAAGAAATTACCTCGAACTAACCTGCTTGCGAAGAAGCTGCTGCATAGCGGCTGACGCCTATCAGCGACTGCAGCGAGCTGACAACGTTGAATTCAGCATTTCTTTGAATTTTCGTGAATGCATTTTTCTCACAAAGTTTTACATTATAAGACCTGGCTTCCATCTCATTCAGAAGGTTCGAAAAAATTTTCATGAGACACTGAATGTTGACAGAAAGTTCTGCCCTAACCAGTGCTCCGGAACTAAATAACCCATTAAATGATCAGAAGGGTTATAGAATTTGCAAATTCCTTCTACATAGAGAATGGACAGAACAATTTTATTCGAGCTACGAAAAAATAGAACAAACCTGCCACAGCAGAAAATTCTTCATCAGCGAAAAGCCCATCTTTGAATTGCAAGTAACTGAAATTATTCAATCCACGAAATTTGTAATCCCTCAAATCGTCGGTAGACTACTGTAAGAAAAGAGAGTGGGGAGAAAGAGACGCAGGAGCGTAACGGGGAATCAGAGACTACCTGCGTCTCTCGATTTCCTCACTCTCTAAACATACAGTAATTTAGGCAGCGATCTGAGCAATTACTCACTGATACCACACCAAATGTGTTCAAGTTTTTCTTGAAATAGGATGCGGAAAAAGCTATTTTCGGCCCAAAAGAATGAAAAGATATTTCACAAACATCCTTCAATTTCTTGAACACAGTCCAGGCGACTATTTCCCTATTTCCTTCCATCGACTTCTTTTCAATCTTATGAGATTTATCTCAAATGCGACGTTTCGTGAATTCAAATCAGCTGAGAGCAGAAGTGAACATACACATTCACAATACGCCATGCTTTTTTCATGAAATATCAAAGATAGATTAATAGAAATTGAAAAAAATTCAGGTAAATTGGAATAAAAATAGTTCCACTCACTGTAAAAAGCCAATGAACGGCGTCTGCGAGGCCATCGAAAGTTGCGACGATCTGCAATCAAGTGTTGTTATTGAAACCAGAGAATCACAAGAGAACTTTTCATAAAAGTGCAAATAATTGAGGCACACATAACCATGACTTCATGACTTCATGAATGCTCAAAAATGGCACGAAATGAGAAAACAAATAGTTTGTGATGGAGAGAGCAACCTGAGAGATAGGCAGGAGAAGAATAAAAGTGCTAGAATAGAAGAACGGGAAAAATGCTTCTTCTTGATTAAACGAAGGAGATGTAAAACTCGTAGTGACCACAACTAGAAAGATAAATCTACTGCTGACATATCGATGAGAATTGGAAGCAATAAGATGAAAAGTACGCGAAACAATTGAAATTGAATGAAAATTTAACAGCACTTGAAACTTCTGAAGCACTCATCACTCTGCGATCAATAACGCAGAGCCGTATTTCGCAAAGATCCATCCGTGTACACATCCGTAGAAGAGAAACGTTACTATTGCCCACCGCCTCGTGGTGGGAGTACCGCGTTCAAACGCTCCACAAATCTGATTTTGACGACTTTTTAAAATTAAAATAAAAATTAATGAGTGAATTAAAAACTTCGCTTTCGATATCAGAGCGTTTGTAAAATCGTGATATGTGACCTCAATAAGTGTTTCCAGTGAAAAACTATTGCAAGATGGAAAACCAGCTGCAATGTTAACTCCCGAGTGTGGTCCTTTAATCATTCCACCAAGTTTGACGGTAATAGCCCCAGGACAAAGCGAGATATGAATCACAGTTTTTCGATAACGAGTTTGTACTTATGTCTGGAAGGTGCCAAGAGTTGCGGTTATCTCGTCTCTAGATTTCAGTGATTGATTGACAATGATCACTGACCAAGCTCTTCTGCCATTCACGATCGGATGAGCCAATCAGCGCCACAGCGGAGGCGCTTTCTCATGTTCTTCGCGTACGTCGACGGAAGCAGACGTGTTGTTGCCCGAGCGATTTTTTTGAATTTTCTTGATTATCTTGACTAAAAGCGGAAGTTCGACCGTAATTCTTAACCGTTATTCTTAACACACCGTACTTGTTTTACAGTAGGATGATCAGTGATCAAAGATGATCGAGTCCACTTCAAAACTCTAGGACCTTACCCGATGGAAAATCGTACGGTTGACCATGATTCCTCACAGTAAATATCTACAACTTGTGTTGCGGTAGATCAGTGATGGAAGATGATTACACTCACTTCGTATAGTCTGGGAAAACTACGTACCCGTAGCTATCGCTGATCGAATAGTTTATTGTTAGAACCCAAGCTACTTTTTCGATTTTTCCCCACAGACCATTTGTGCTAGTTTCGGAACATCCTCAAAGCCTTTCGAAGTATGCCTACAAAGTTCCACAACTCAAGGACCATTCGAACAAAAAACGGAAGTGTGACCTTTCCCCCCGACAGTATTTCCACTGTACCGTGCTGGAACTAGAATGATCAGAGATCAAATATAAGCTTTCGAAACCCTCCAATAGTGACTTACTGTAAAAACTTTTGTAGGTGTTAGTCGGTTTTGACCGACTTTTCAACCCGTATGTGAAACTATCACCTATTGTACAGACACTATCTCTTCTTCCCAATCACTCTCTCAGTGGTACTTAGCATGGTTCATAAATGATTGATCTCCCTGAATCAAAAAAACGATACAGAAGAGTTTTTCCTACGGGAAACTTTTCCATACTGATCATCACATAAATGGAGGTTTGCCCCATCGATGATCAATACAAATCACATCGTCACTGACTAAAGGGAACAATCGAACCTAACTCTGTGCCTACTGTTTTCTTCTTTTTTACTTTCTCTCTCTTTATCTTTTTATCTTTTCATTAAGACACAGAACAACGCAACTTTTTCCTATACCCTACCCTTATCTTCACATTTGTAATGTAAATAATCGGTTGCCGCTGTGTCCTGCGGGACACAGTAGATAAAATATAATATATAAATATAAACCATTGGTGTGAACATTCTATGAGCAACATAACTTTTCCGATTACGATCTCAGAGCTTCATATTTGCTTTTGTAATTTAATTTAATATCAAATTTTTGTCACGCTTCAAAAATTCAGGGTAGAGAATAGTCCCACGCCGATCGCTGGGAATATGAAAACGACGGACGGGGTTACGGCTACCACTGCACATGTGCAGCCGTAGAATCCTCTCTCGCGATATCGATTGCACCGTTTGGCGTTCTCATTGACATGTTCACTCCTTTTCGAGGAGCTTCTCGCGTTCCCTTATGTTTTTCAGTGCTAATTTTTCGACCATAGTGTTTTCCTTGTTTGAGCTCTCGCATATTAAGCACTTTCTCGTTCACGAACGCAAGTTTCGTTCATTTTTACAGCAAAGACAGGCAATTTTTACTTGCAGATGTTGCACTCCACCGCGCTCGCACACTCAATCAGAGCAGGGCGGCGCAGATTGGAGTGAGTTCGATAGTATTTTCCATTAAGACGATCAAATTCGCTGTCTTAGTTTAAGTTCGTTCGACTTTGTCGCGTACCAGAGAACTTTCTGATTTTTCCGAATTTTTTACTGGCACGTAATTTGCCGTAAGCTGAATTTTTATCTCGGAAACGATTTCCCTCATGTATGAGCATCCTTAAATTCATTTTTTCAGTGGCTCGGCTGCGCTTCGAGGACGCCTGCTGCCGCCTTCGTGAGGTTCGATTCTTTGTATTTCTTGGTTCCCTTCAATTGACTAATACAAAGTCATGTTTACCATTTTGGGGCAACTCGTTGTTGTTCAGACAATGAAAAGTATGAATTTTCTAGACTAGCGTGAATTTATAAAAGTGAAACTCGCCTTCCTTTGTTTGAGAATGAGAAATCGTTCCAGAAATGAATGATGTTGTCCAAACATCATGTGTATCAAAAGCTTCATGAATTTCTATTCGAAAGATTTTTCTTTCACTAAATTTGGAACTCGTTTGAATTTTCTGAATTCTGAAAGTGTTCTTCTAGTGTAATCACTATAACCAAAACTCTTTTCACCGATTCACGCATCATTTTCTCGGAAAGTAAGTACTTCAGGAGAACTAAACAGCTCATTATGAATTTTCCTGTGAACAAAATAGATCGTATTCATGAGGTATTGACCGTTTTCCCAAGTACTTTTCACTCAGACTCAATCTCTTCAACAAGAATGGGGCAATTCGCAAAGCTGAGCGAGTGAGTTTTAGTCCATTTATAAATACTCTGGTCGCTATGAGGCGAGAGAGTGCTAAGAAACAAGAGACGCAGAAGCGTGACGGGGAATCAGCTGCTGTCTTTGTCTCTTGATTCCCTCACTCTATCGCCTTACAGTAATCTTGAGCGACCTGAACACTGGTTGGGATCCTTATTTCATTCCAAACCCTCTGAAGGACTATTCACGCGCAAGTGAATCTCATCAACTAAGTTTCCAGCTCAGTGTGTTTACGTACATGTCATCAAAATAAGCAAACCTGGAAAGTGTCTGATCAACAAACGGGGAAGTTTTGATATTCCAACACCGGAAAGTAATCGTTCTGCTCACTTTCGATTACTTTAGTTGCATAGAATTGCATAAACAGACAAGAACAGGTCGGCTTATGTGCTTTGGGTTACGGTAAGTCTTGAAATCGAAGAGATAGAGAGAGAGAGAGAGAGAGAGAGAGAGAGAGAGAGAGAGAGAGAGAGAGGCTTTGAAAATATTTTCGAAACATTTCCATAGATCCGATGAAAAAAACTCGCCCTTTGCATGTGAACTCTCTCGGAGACGTCGCGGCTCATCGACATCTAGGCGATGGATTAGATAAGTTGTTTTTTGTGATCAGGCAGAGAGGGGCAGATTTAATTTATGAGAAAAATAGATGATGAAACATACGTTGTGCACTTTTCAACAAGTTTTCGTTTAACAACAACTTCGAGCCTGCACTTCGACAATTTTTTCAGAAAAAAAGTATCGTACTGAAGCGAATAAAATTTGTGTTTGCTTGTGGTTTCTTTGCAGAAATCGGGCAAGTGACGCGTGGACGTCGTCACCTAGCCCGGAGGCAGAGAATGCATCCAGCTGATAGATTACGTGAGTTCATTCCAGTGATGGGCAGCGTATGCAGTGAATATTTGCCTGGTTAATATTAACCACCCCTGGCCGACTTTGGAAAATTTTCCCGACTCTGGCCGAAAATTTCGAACGAAAATTCCAAATTTACAGATGCGCGACACATGCACGAGCAGCAACTACAGGAGCTTTTTGGGCCGGAATGAAGAGCAAATGAGACAGATTATTAATTCGATCACTGATAAATATATTGTTTCCATGTTTGTGAAAAAACCGAACTAATAAAGATGACCAAATTATTGCATGAAACCTTGTGTTTGCCAATGCATGAGTAAAATAAGTGTGATATAAACACAAGAATAAAGTAATGATGATATATTTGACACGTTTTTTCATGGAGAAAACAGAAGATGAATTGGTTTTTGACCAACGTGAGCCGAAGAGATTGTGAAAAATTGAATGTGCTCCAATAGTCCAAAGTTGCTCCAATAGACGGTCCGTATTCAATGTCGCTAGCGTACCGAAAAATTCTGAAGTTCGACGGTACATGTCATCGCTAGTCAGCTGGGACAACTTTTGTGGGTGCGTATTCTTGCGTCTTTAGCGTATCACAAAAAGGCTCAGGTTAACCTTTCGGCCAGGGTCTATTCAGCCAACTTTTACCTTTATGAATAAATAATGCTTTATGAATGTGCTCCACAGCAGCGCGGACTTTTTTGCCATTGACTTCCCCCTGGCCGACGACCTATTTGCTGAGCTACAGCTGTTCAAAGAAAAGCCAGGTTAACGTTTCGGCCAGAGGCGGTTGACACATATTCTACAGTAATCATGATGATTGAAGCGTTGAGACAGCATCTTTTGACTGTCTGTAAGTGAAGTTCTTTTCACTTTCTCTTCTTTTTGCGTTCTTCTCTTGTCTGTTTGCCTCTGTCTCTCCTTCTTGTCATCCAAGTTCTCTATCGATTTCCCTCGCATACGCTAGAGCGAGATATAGAGAAAGAGAGAAGGAAAGGAAGAAACGGGAGAAGAATTGTCATTCCTCAGTGAACGATGAAAGTACACTTGCTGTTCTTAGTGTCTCTATTCCTAGTTGGTCGTGGCAACAAACCAAAATGCCGGCTGCGAATTAATGAGATTGGCTCACTCTTCCTGAACTGCAGAAGATTACTGTATGTAAAACTTCTCCGACGAAATGGCTCTGCCTTCCGATCTCGATCTTAACGTACGCCTCATTGGTATTTATGATAATGATAATGGTTAGTACCTTACTCTCAGAATAATCTATTTCCCTCTTACTCTCAGAATAATCTATTTCAGCTGCGAACACTGCCTCTGAGAAAAAAGCTGCCGAAAAGGGCCAGAACGATGATAATGGTTAGAAGAACTACCGTACTCACTCTTACTCTCAGAATAATCTATTTCAGCTGCGAACACTGCCTCTGAGAAAAATGCTGCCGAAAAGGGCCAGAACGATGATAATGGTTAGAAGAACTACCGTACTCACTCTTACTCTCAGAATAATCTATTTCAGCTGCGAACACTGCCACTGAGAAAAATGCTGCCGAAAAGGGCCAGAACGATGATAATGGTTAGAAGAACTACCGTACTCACTCTTACTCTCTACCGCACTCATTTGCATTTCTATGTTACAGGAGAATGTACTCTGGAGCAAAATGTTGCTGCGGAGAAGATGTGTATTGGGGTGATCATGGTAAGTGAAAGTAAAACAGTACCATCTTATTATTCCCATCAGACGTAGGAGGTATAGAAGCAAATGCTTTCGCTGCACATGAGAACGCGGATATCGGTAAGGACACACACCACAGTGGCTCAGCCTTTATCTTACTCTGTTCCAGAAGACGGTGCTGGAAGAAAAAGACAGCATGAATTCTTTGATGATGCTGGCGATGATCCAGCAGGTAAGAGTGAGTAATAAATTAGTACTGAATAAATTATTTGCAGACCCCCGTAGATTGGACAACCTTGTTGGAGAATGCCTGAATGACGGCATAATCCCTCCAGCAAAGAGGCATTGTTTTGAAGGCTCGCACGTTGTCGATATGCGCCGCGTGCACGTTAACCATCCCACCCCTTTGATACCCGAATGCGTTCCATGGCTGGGCGATTTGATCGAACAGCGCGTCTTGGCAGCTCTCAGAGCTTATCAGTGTGCTGTCAATCCGGATATGAACAAGCAAGGCAACGTCAAGATGACTCTCAGCGTGATGACTCGAGAAATGGCTGCCGTCGAGATTGCAACTTTCGCCAATCAATTCAATCCAGCGGATCGCTCATCTCTCACCAGCCTCGGTTCAGCAGCAGCCAGGTGGACATAATTGCTCAGTATCGGTTTCTGAGCGTAATAACACGCCCTGACGGCAAAAACAGCTATCCGCTGTAATGTATGTTACCGCATGATCAAATCGCAAGCTGGTGAATACGGGCACGAGCTTGGGAAACTGATTGACGTCAAAAAAGTCGCGCCCGGGGCGAAGAGAACCGCTCAAGCCACCGCAGTCACTAGCATTCAACGTCATTGCGATGGAGACGAAACAACTTCACATCACAAAAGTGTGACGCAATAACGAGCGCGAGGTGCACAGCAAATGGATCCGTTATGGGGCAAATCAATTTGAAAATGGAGGCGAAGAAAACATTGCCACCCGCAACTACCTCATGATCATCTACGTAGAAACGAAGATCGCTAAAACTTCCGCCGTCTCAGCACGAGCTCCTCGCTGAGGACTGACACAAATGGGAGTGAACGTTGGCAAGCGCTACAGAAAACCCGCACAAGTCGCCAGGGTCGTCAAGTGGTTCTCAACATTCTTCGAAAGTCTTCTGCT
Source organism: Hololepta plana (assembly GCA_963695495.1). Taxonomy (NCBI): domain Eukaryota; kingdom Metazoa; phylum Arthropoda; class Insecta; order Coleoptera; family Histeridae; genus Hololepta; species Hololepta plana. Next base: position 8,904 of record CAVOJK010000659.1, read on the forward strand.
GCAGTACCTTCGAGAGCAGAAACCCATGTTTTCACTCATGGTCGATTCAACCACCGACTCGTCAAACATGCATGTGATTTCGGTGCTGATCAGGTTCAGCTACGATAACTCGCCAGTCACTCTTTTCCTCTTTCTGCAAGAATTGAGTGAGAAAGCGAAACTGGAGAATACGTCCACTCACTCATTCTTGAGTTCTTCCAAAAACATCAGCTTGAAGACTTCTACAAATCCAAGTTGATAGGGATAGGCACTGATGGTGGCGGCTGCGCTCTGTGGCTCGAACAGAGGTTTTTTTGGCCGCCTCAAGACGTACATCATGCAGGACAAGAAACGCACCTTTCCGTTGACTTGGATTCATTGCTCCAATCATAGATTGGAGCTTGCCTACTCCGATGCAGTAAGCGGCAAAGGATCATGTGGCGACGAGCAATTCATAGCAATTCATAGACGAGTAATTCATGCAGGATGGCGTCAGTATACGAACATGTACACAAACAGTCTCAAATCCTACTACGGGGGATTTCGCACCTTCGACGTCAACGTCTCATCGACACGCATAACGTGCTCTACCCCATTGATCCTCAAACGAATTCGCAAACAAAAAAGCTGCTACGGTTGAAGAGGAACAGCGGAACCAGGTGGATGGAGTACGAGAAACTCACCCTGACTCCTATTCTGACCAATTTCGAATCATACCATGAAGCTCTACTGGCTATGGCGCAGGACAATTCCAAGAAGGCTGATTCTGCAAGAGCAGCTGCCCTACTAAATCCTCTCACGCACTTTCACTTCATTAGCTTTTTGACTTGGCAAGCAGCACTTACTGACATTCTTGCAAAAGTCAGTAAAGCACTTCAGCGATCCACATCGTCTGTATTCCGACTGCACGATGTCGATGAAGGGCTTGCTGAGAGTCTGAGAACGCTGGCAGAGGAACCATGGAAGAATGATGTCGTCAAGGATTTATGCAGCCGTTCTTCTGCCGAGAGGCTATCTCCACATCTCCCAATGGGCACCCGGCCACATCGAAACCTGCCGGAAAGCACTGTGGGAGAAGCCCAATGAAAAGGAAACTTTCCTGGTTTGGCACAAGTCAGAAGCTCTTGAACAGATATATCTGCAGTTGTCTGGAGGAGCAAAGAACTAGCACTATTTCGGACTTTGCTGATAAGCTCAAGGAGTACAATGAGCTACTGATAAAGCGAAGCAAACCTTCAAAGAGGTGGACAAGAAGAAGCCAACACGGCGCTCGAGCAATACTCCACAGATACCCAGACACCATGTCGCCCAAACGAAAAGGACGACTTCATTCAAGATTTCCGGTCTTTAAGAAGTTTTGAAGATAAGGAGTTTTCAGCTCTGACGAGAGAAGTGCGCGAGGAGATCATTGAGAATATACTGACTGAGATCAGCATGCGTTTCATGGATGATGGTGAAATGGAGATAATGAAGAATGTGGTCCACATATCACCTCATTCCATGATCACCACTGATATCTCTGAAATCATGGACCCGGAGAACGTAGCCGCGCGCGCCAAGATTGCCGACTACTTCAAATTCGACAACAGCAAGGTCGAAACACAGTTCAAATCGATGAACGCGCTGTATCAGAGCCTTTCGGATATTGAGAAGGAAGAGTATGTGAATCTCGAAGGACATCCAGAGCTATTTATTCAAAGAGCTGTCCGCAACGGACTGATTGGCAACGACCTGAGAGATCTGTTGAACAACGATTTTGGTTCTTCCTTTCTCAACTGCGGAGGTGGAACGTTCGTTTTCGAGTCTCAACTGGCTGAAGGACGAGAGAAGAAATCGGATGTCGGCAAACACAGCGTCCGCGTACCTACGTATGGCGCTCCAATGCTCCGCTCGTCCGAGATCTGGATTGGAATGCGCTGACAAAAAAATTTGTCAAGGTAAGAACTACTAATTTGTCACAAAAAAAAAACTGATTTTGTAGGAAGTTTGGCGCGTGGATGACCCCAAGAACGCCAGAAACGAAGGCAAGACACATATGGTCGCAGACTCCCCTGAGGATGAGGGACGTAGCGGAGTACTATAGCCAGAAGACAGCGAAAGCCACATTTTTTACAGTCATGTTACAGCAAGTTCTGAATAATTAATCTCTTTCGTACAAAAACATCCGCTAATTGTTCTCGGTTGGTCAAAAAAGTTTCTGAAAATTTTTCAACATTTTCATAGTTCAAAGACCAAATTATCAATTTTGCATTTCGCTTACTACCGCATCACGACATTTATTCCAACTTCCCTTCTTTCTTTATTCCATCGGACAAAAAAATAATAAGTCAACAGTGGACATCAACAAAGACATGACAGATCAACAAAGAGATAAAAGATCAACATTGACGTGAAACAACAAAGTATCAAAGTGGGAACAAAGTATCAAAGTGAGAAAACAAAGCGACAAAGAATTTAATTACTCACTGGCTAAACCGGAGCCTGTGGCACTTGGCAACAAATACACCTATAGCGTATACTGTAGCGTGTACTGTAAATAATAATCAACAGTGGACATCAACAAAGACAGAACAGATCAAAACAAAGTATCTGTGTGTGTGAACAAAGTGTACTGTAAATAATAATCAACAGTGGACATCAACAAAGACAGAACAGATCAAAACAAAGTATCTGTGTGTGTGAACAAAGTACTTGGCAACAAATACACGTATAGCGTATACTGTAGCGTCGGCTACTGTAGCCTACAGACGCAGCGACACATCGCCTTCATACGCAGCGAATCCCATTCGGGCGCGCTCTTTCCTGAATGGTATTGATTGAAATATCAAAATATATTTTTAAAATATTTATTTATCAACACGTTTTCAGTTAATGATACTTACTTTCCAGTGAGCAGCGTCTCATCGGCGGCTTCGGAATTCGAGAGCCCGAGGGCGCTTCTCAATCGCGCAACGCAAGACCTGAGCAGAAAGAATCACTCTAAGAAAATTGTTGAAAGTTAGAGGATCATGTTGCTGCTTTTAATTTTCCAATATTCGGAAAACTAACTGCCGCTAGCTGCTTCATAGATCTCGGGAAGCGACCGGACTCTAGTCGAAGGAGTAGCGCGTGGATAAAGCGAAGAAGAGCGGCGCGATTCGTCGGCGTCAGGTACTCGAGCACCCATCCGGCGCGCCCTGTAAAAAAGGTTACAAACCTGCCCAACCTTTACCTTATTTCATTGTTCTATGAAATCGTATTTTTTTCCAGATGTATCAGAATCATGAACTAACCTCCTCGAGCGCAAACAGAAGAGGATGCCGATTAGCAGCAGAAGAAGCGACAGCACGCAGACGGCGGCGATTAACCAATTACGCGTGGTCTGCAGCGCCTCGATACGATCCCTGACTTACACATGTTGCATATCAGCAAGTTCACAACGCTTAGTCTTTATACCATTCATCCTTTTTCAAAAGCAAAATTTCATTTCATTTTCGAAAATTTACTCACAGAATGATATCAGCACCCTCATATCCATAACTCCATTGCAGTCCCGGCAGCTCCTTCTTCAGCTCGAGCTCGCGCAGTGTGAGAGGCAGCTGCATCTGAAAAGAAGAAATACAGATACGCAGGTTTGACGAATTAACCTACTACAAAATGTTGCGAATCCAGGCACTATTTTAATTTCTAATTTATTCGTGCCCAGCAAACAAAATTCAATATTCAGTAGCATAGTTCCATTGTTTCTTCTCGGGACCAACAACTTACAAGATAACAGAAAAGTGTTGGGACGTTGTCAAATTGCAGTCAGAGACACACGCGAATACTGTATGTGGCACACGACAAATGTTAAGTGCAACGCGTAACCTTTTTTATACCAATTTGTTCATTCGACCCTGGCCGACTTTTTTGCGAAATTTATCCGACCCTGCCCGACTTTTCCGAAGCCGTTAACATGAGTAAATATTCACTGAGCGTATGTGACTAGAATTTCCAGAAAAAAATACGAGGGAGGGGGGTGCGCGGAAAATCATGAAATTCAGGACCCACAGTAGTGCTATGATGAACTATGGAAGGGAAGTGCGGGAATACAGATAAAATGAGCGTTTTCCATGAAGATCCAGTTCTTTTCGACACAAAAACCTAGAAAAATTTCTTCATTTTCCCCGATCGTGGAGAATACGAAGGGGGGTGGTGCGTACCCAGTCACCACCCTGCCCATCACTGGTTCATTCTCTGTTTCGTTGAAATGAAATTGGTGAGACTATCCGAGGGGAGAAGGAATTTTCACTGATCAAAATGTCATGAATTCCTGTCGGCAAAGTTGAAAAAGGCAATGAAGACGAACATTCCCGATATTCACGCCATTAGACAAGAACTTGTTATCACTGGCAGGATTTTTTCTTGAAAAAGTTTGTTCACGCTGCTAAGTTATCTTCAGAATCACATTTGAAAGATGTCACTAGGAGGAATAGAGGGAAGAATTTCCTGCATGAAACATAGTTTTCCAGTTGGCAATTTCAAGAGCTCAGTTATTGTGTAAGTTCGATGCTACTCGGTGAAGAGAGGTTAGTATCCGGTTCTGAAGAGGCCATATGTGAGAAATCCGTCTATCACAGTCTTCCGGTACAGTGAATAACTATTGAGCCCACCGCCAGGCTACTGTAGGATGAGAGTGAAGAGAATGAGAGGAACAGAATGGTAACGGCGAATCTATTCATGTTTGTATCCTTTTTTCTCCATTGTATCACTATACAGTAGTCGTGCGGCGACTAGAAAACATAGGCCGATTCGTTGATACACCTGAGAAACTAGGGAGAGCCATACTTTACATGAATTTACAGTTAGGTGATCCACAACTATTGCATACCGACGACCAGATGATAAGGACTGCGCGGCAGGTTACGGTACGTTTTTATTTCGCAAAAACATCGGATAGACAGATGAAGAAAGAGGAGAGAGAGAGAGAGAGAGAGAGAGAGAGAGAGGAGAGAGAGAGAAAGAAGAGAGAGAGAGAGAGTGAGAGAGAGAGAGAGAGAGAGAGAGAGAGAGAGAGAGGAAGAGAGAGGAGATGGACCCTTTCCAGGCGACGACCTCTTCTTCAATTCAGCAGTAGCCCGTTTTGTCATCTATTTTCTTTATATGTTCTCTTGTGACTTGTTCTCCATAGATAAATGACTTGTTATAAAGATATTTTTCTTGTCTCGTCCCAGTTAACTCTCCCTTCACTTCATATTTTGAAATCTCTACAGTGGAATCCCCAGTCTCCACTCGCCTTTTCCGAACTGGTGCTTCAAAAGGAGCAGGCATAACGAGAGAAGAACAAAATAGTTCGACGGTAGGTGAATTCGGGTTGCACTCGAGCTCTCCAGCTGATGGAGGCACACACTACTCTCCTCTGCCCATATGACAAGTACTTGACGATGCACAAGAGAATAAGAACAATGTGCCGG
>CAVOJK010000661.1:0-14230 GCA_963695495.1 Hololepta plana
AATGAAGAAAATTTCTTTTTTGTGAGAATTCAAAAAAAGAAAAAACTTACGACAGTAGTGAGGAACATTGCGGTATCGGCAGCCATCCACGATTCTTCTGTAAAATTTATCATTTTGAAGACATCCTCTCTTCGACGCTAGTTCAGATTTCCGGATGGTGAATGGCAGCGAACTCACCGATGCGCACTTCTGCCTGCTTGATAAAGTACTGTAGTATGACTTGTACGCCGTGTACTGTAGTCATGAAGCAGTTGGAGATGAGAATGCATGTCCTGATGTGATTTACTCATCGTCTGATCCGATATTCACACGAACTCAATGCTACTCTCAATCAGAGTCGATACAGAGAGGTCGCTCTATGAACTTCAAAAATAGTATTGAGAGACTACCAATTCTTCGTACTTTCGCGCTTTCTCCTCACTAACCATAGATTGAGCGGCAGACATGCGTAGGCGGTGGACGCGGCGGCGATAGGCGCCACGCAGAAGAAGCCCTGCAGAACCAGCGCGCGCACGTGCCTGGCATATTTTATCATTATCTCTGATCTCTAGCCTGCCCATCTCCCATAACCAAGAGAACCGTAACGTAAGCACTTGTCCATCATGTCTATCTGAAAGGATACAAGCCAGCCCAGCAGACAGGATACAGTAATCAATATACAGTAATCCCAGTTCCGCTGACCTCGTCCTCAATGCGGGCGATGCAGAGAGCGCTCGGAGCTGCCCCGCGATCAGATCGTGTGCAGAGTGGAGGAGAGCCGACAGAACTGAAGCCATTCACATTTACTTATGAACCATTTTCAATTTTCGAATCATGTATACACAAAAAAATCACGTTCCGCTTATTTTCGTACTCTACAGCTCCAGAACATAAAATTCAGCGCTGAGATCTATCAAGACTGATATGCACTGACCAATAAAGAGAACGAGTCTCAGCAGAGTAGTCTTCTGCTCTTGCTTCATGCCCACGAGGCCCATCTGGGTGCAGACGAGGAGCACGTGGAAGCATTCCATGTAGCTGAATGAGATTTCGGATTTCTCACAAAAGCAAGGGGAGGAGCATACACGATTTTCCGTCGAGCAAAAACAGGGTGATTTTGCATGAACATTCTTCCACGCGTAATGCAACACAAACACGCCTACTCATTTTTCGAATCCTAACTATAAGTCTACCGTAATCACACTCACCCAGAATGTGCCAAGACATGTTGCTGCGGCTGGCGGATCGGCATGGCGCCCGCAGCACCGGCGCCAGCAGGTACGGTACCGAGGAACCACTGTACGCCTTCCAGAACCCATGCACACACGCATGATACCTGTTAGAACAATTAAGATGGAGAAAATATCATACTGCATTTGCACTCATGTAAGCCACTTTGGACATCGCTATTAGAGACCGGCAAAAAGCAACTTTCGCGCCACTGGGACAAGAGTACAAACTCGTTGTCAAAAACTGTAATTCATATCTCGCTTCGTCCTGAGGCTATTTTGCTGAAATTTTGGATGTGCGGTGATATCAGTCTTATGAACTAATCTGCCAAGTTTGACCATCATAGCCCTAGGGCGAAGCGAGATATGAATTACAGTTTTTGATAACGAGTTTGTACTCTTGTTCCTGTGGCGCGAAAGTTGCTTTTTTCCGGTCTCTAATCGCTATAGCAAAATAGTATCTATTTGCGCACAAAAGCGATACTTTTTTTCACGAATTCTCTATGAAAAGAACCTCTATAAAACATTCAGCAGAATCAATGTTGGCTCAAAGGTTCATCACATTTAATAATTTCCTTTGGTGGGCTCAATCGATTGTGTCTGCTACTGTGACGCGAATCCACTCAGAATAGTTCGAATAAATCACCGTGAGCGCCAGAGCGAGCATAGTGAGAGGAGTGTACGTCGTCTCAGCCACGCCCTCCAGAATAATCGGCCACGTCTCACGCCATGGGCGACCCTGAGAGGACAACTTGGCATACGGTATTCCAAATATCCCATTTCACGACAAAGTTTCCACCGGGGACAGTCTTGTTTCGACACATCTATTTTGTTGACTGATGTTTATGAATGGGCGACGGCGGGTATTTGATTGCGGTACCAACTGGTGATTCGATTTTCGAAAGACGCCACTTTGTGCAGTCTAATAGTTGCCATCTCCCACAAAGATCTTCAAGAGAGCTCGTACTTTCTCCATCATCTCGTAGTAGCAGCGCAGCGCGAACATGGTGAGCCATGCCCACGTGAGCAGCTCCGAGACGCGGATCCGACGCCAGAGAGTAGCAGCGCCTGGAACGCCATGCATCACTATCACATATGGGGGCTGCTGAATAATGTGACAGACTAGGTTCACAATATGGCAACAAAGATAGAGAGAGAGAGCAAAAACGGGCACAAGAAATTGCTTGTTCTGTATGCTCACCAACAGCGAGTCCTCTCGTAGCCAGCAGGCTGCGGACTGTTGCTGCGCCGTGCACCACGCTGTCCCAGATGTGCGGTACCTGCGAGATTGTCATCATCGTACACCACTCGCATCGCGCGATATTCTTCCATCATAACCTCACAGAACAACTCGTTTTAGACTATTCCTCAACTAATAGTACAATATTGTAGAGGAGCAAACCTTGTGCAGGATATAGAGACTGATGGAGAGCATCGTCAGGCAGCACGAGATGTTGTGCACTGGAAAAGTCACCTTCCACACTTCCAGTTTTCCTCTTTCGTTTTCGACACTGCCTCTTCACGAACATTGTTCAGAAGGGCGTGCCTGGAAATAAGCTAGCCTAAAAATCTGGGTCCCGAAAAGTAGCAGGAATACATCTTCTGTTATTTCAATTGGAGCAAAGAAGCGAACACGGTGTTCGTAATACCCGAACTATCGCGATAGAGTTTTCCTCGAACTTTCGAAGTCTGCTTATGAGATAGCAAAACCGACCTGAATTTTAAACTTTTCGATGTGAGAAAAAGACCTCTCACCTATAATAATCTTATCGAGAGGACAGGAGCACATGCGGGCGACGACTGGCGCCATGTAGAAGGCCAGACAGATCCTCAATAGAGAGCTTCAATGACAAGCGGATTTCTTTTTTGGAACGACTGAGCTTGACACATAGATTGCACAACTCAACGTTGCTTCACCAATCCACACTCTCCGTACAACAACACAAAACGAATATTATTGAAAAAATTTCCGACGTTACCACTACCCGCTGTACAACAGAATGCACTTTTCGAAATCGCGTGGTGCGAACTCCCTCATTACAGTACTTTCCGCGACTTGATTCCCCGCTCGCTTTCCCAGGTGGGAAATCGATTACACCTCTTTGATGAACACTTTGCAGGAAAAAGTCGCGAAAAATACTGTAAGAAGCGAGCTCGCACTACGCGACTTCAAAAAGTGCATTATAATGTTTAGCGTGTAGTGGTAAGGTTGTCAGAACAAATTTGTTTCCAATATTACCTGCCAACATCGCTTTCTAGACCAATGAGCATCGACTGGACGACGGAGAGGAGAAGCTGAAATAGGAATTACTGTCCAGAATGATCTGGAGAAACAGTGCCAACAACTACTCCAGATAGATAGTAGGGTGGTCAAAAGCGTTATGTGCTAACTATCTTTTTTGTGTGTTAGCACATGTGATAACTGGCTGTAACTTTAATGTTCTTCAATGAATCCCAGTTTCGTAAGCTCAGCCTTGTGAAATGAGTTCTGGGGATTATTTTCTGTGTTGTATCGTTACACTCATTGTGACCAGGTGGACCACCAGAGAGGATAATACGGCGGAAATTAGTAACTCGATGTGCTAACTGATAGTCTGTTCTTGAACAGCCAATCCAAATTAACTTCTTTCTACAAAAAATGTGCAGAATTTCATGCGCTACAAAGTGGCACTCAACAAACCGGAATATCATACCTGACGATGAAGCTAGTTATCACATGAAAAAGTGGAATTAGCACAGTGCTAAATTTAACGCTTTTGACCACCCTAATAGATAGTTACCGTCACCCGCTTACCTGCGCCAAAAAGTGGAAACCATGCCGCTCCAGCTTGATAAACTCGTCGATTCGCAGCACTGCTTCTCCACTGTTTTCCTCCAGAGAGACGTACGCTGTCGACCTGTAGGAGACTAATAGAGAAGGGAACAGAAAGGCGTCTTCAGAAGAATCTAACAATTGTAAGAGAAATTTAGTTTCGAGGAATTGAGGAATGAAAACTGACATGTAGTGTGCGACTCCAAAGAGGACGACGGAGAGCGCGTGGGAGTACATGCGCAGAAGCTGACGCAGCGTGACTGTCAGGCATGTCAAGGAGAGGCACAGGACTGAACAAATACCATTCCGATGATAATTACAAATGCTCCGCTTTCGCCGCTCAAACTCACATGCGAACATTTCGGAAGAAACGGAAAAATTGCAAAAGATCCTATCTAGTTTTTTTTTGTTTTGTGCTTTTGTTTGATTGCCTCAACGGTTTGAACCACCGAAACTACTCCAAGCAAAACGTTTTTTTCTCAAAAACCTCCACAAACCGGAGACACTACAGGACACACACTAATTTCTCCCAATTCTCCAATTTTATGCAAAAAAGTGACTGACTCGAACAACTGATGATAGCCGCTGCAGATTCTTCCACGTTTCGACGATGGACAAAATCGAGCAACACTTCCGGATTCAGATACGAGATGATTTTAGACTGTAACAGAGAAAAATTGAAAGTGTGCTCCGGATTTCATCACGGATTTGATTGTTTTTCCCAAAATGATCAAGCATCATTAGATTTTACTACACTGAAAGCATGTGAGAAAACGAACTCTTTCGAGTAGCCCTTCAGCCATCTCATCAAACGTCATATCGCGCTTGCGCCACCACAATTCGAGCAGAATCAAGCCAGGCAAGCGCAGCACTATCTCTGCCACCTGAATTTATATTTTCTCTCTTAAGCGGAAACTAGTGAACAAAACTTGATGAAACAAAGCAGTCTGGAAGAAGTTCGAGACTGAAAAAACTCACGCAGATGCACCAACTCTTTGCGAATTCGACGGATTGATGCATTCGCTGACGTCCGTGTACCGTCCATCCCTCCAGATTCTCATTGATGAATTGGAACTGATGAATTTAAATATCGTGGAAGTACTTTTGAATACGGTGAAACTAGAGGGAACAGAGAAACTAAAGGTTTCCGCATTGCAAACACAATCGAAAGACTCACATTTCCAAAGTCCATAGCGCCACGTGAGAAAAAATGAGCTCAGTCCATTGGCTAGCGTGTGGGTGTGCTTCAATTGATCGACAGCCCGAAGAGAGTTCTAAAACTGATCGGATGATAACTACAAAGTGCGAGATAACGCGAAAGTGAGCTCGAGATAAGTCAGCAAAACACTGAGAAAATAGCGAGAAATAGGCAACACGCATGGGGGAGCGCAACAAGTTGTTCTGCTGCATCGCATGACCGTGCACTCGGTGACGTGATAAGGCGATAACAACGTACTTTGCACTGATGAAGCTTGTAATTTGATCAAAATAAAAATGAAAGTGAAAAATATCCGTAACTTCATCCGCCAAGTAGAAACTACAGTAACCCGGCGTGTCAGCCGTGGGTGTCAGAGCTAGGTCAGCTTACTTACCCCCACATTCAAAACATTTTCGAAACTCTTTCGAATTATTTTTTCTGTTTCATTACTTTTCTCGTTCCTCAACCTTTTTGGTTGTCCCATTCCGTTTGAAAAAAAAACACAGCATTAATTTAATTCTTCTCTGCAGCTCGTCATGGAGCTCTGGGCTCCGGAGTCGAACAAAAAGGCTCCTTTCAAAGTGAGCGTCGTCAAGAGCATCTATGATGAACAGCTTCTCGGCACCAAGTTCAATCCCCGACAGATTATCAAGCTTGAGCTCAGGTACGGGGATAATCTCCTCATTTTTAACGACTTAAAAGGGCATTCGAAGATTTTTACAATATAAAGATTAAACATTCGAATTGTAAATAAAAAGAATTTTTAGTCAATATCTGGAAGAATACCTCTGGCCTAATTATGCTGGCGATGAATCTTCGATTGAGCACATGCTCTCTATCATCGTCATGGTCAACGAGAAGTTTCGTGAGCGAGTACCAGCCTGGGAAGTCAGTTTTTCATACTCTTCCAATATCGTTTTTCATATCACCAGGTCAGCGAATTTCTGACTCGTTCTCTGGCACGCCCCCCCCCCCCCGGTTTTCGCGGTTTCTTGACCACTGAACCAATGGAAAATAAGCAGTACAAGTACATTTTTAGGATGTGAACGGGAGCTTCCCCTATTTTCTAATTGGATCTTCCCCGGTTTCTCAAAGTTTGGGAACCTGAATAAAAATACGCTGCACCAGGTAGCAAAACTTTTTATTGCAGTGCTTCATCAAGAATCCAAAGCATCTGAATGGCTTGCTGCATCGCGTTTTCCGGTGTGCTCTGAATGAAGTTTGTTCCAATGATTCAATCGTTCTGCTAGAGAACAACAATAAAATTTTCAATTTGATGTTTTTATCAGGAAATCTCTATGATGGAACAGTGCGCGATTCTTCACTTCATCGTAAATCTGTTCGGATCCCTGGTTAGTTTCACGTGTTTGCCTTGGAATCGGGCACTATTTCTCAACCTATTGTGATTTTTGCGAAACTCACGCTGTCTCGCAGGAAGTGGAAGCTCTGCAAAAGACACTCTCGAAGCTTGTCGGAATATCTACGTGGAAGCATCTGCTGCCGGTTAGTTTTGTTCACCGCGTTTGTTCACTCTTTCCCACAGCCTTTTACTGGGTAAAAAGCCCAGTTGTCATGGTCCTTCGATTCATTTTTCATCTCGGCCATTGCAGGAGCACCGCAATGAAATTCTCTCCAAGGACAAGCGACTTCGCATGTACTGGAATGTTTTCGAGAAAGAGCAGGTTACGTCTTTCTCTCAAAAACTGATGGAGAATTTGGAAAAAAATTAGTTTATCGCTTTACGGATAAAGACTGAACAGTAGACTTGCATAGAAAGCGCGGAAGGAGAAGGATGCCGCGGCCGCCGAGATGGACGAAGATTTCTTGTGGAAGCTGATCGATCGATTCAAGCGCGTCGTCAGCAAGATCGACGATGAGAGTCAAGGTCTCACTTTTCACACTCACACTTTCCGATCACGATAAAATATAGATTGCGATCAATCGAGAGTTAGTGTTTGAGGAGATGTGAAAGTTTCATAATCCTGTTGCAGAAGTTACCGTACACGAGATTCGCTACTGCGAGCGTTTTCTGGAGCTCATCATTGATCTAGTATCGCTGCTGCCCACACGGTGAGCGGGTTCAATATTGCCGGAAGTTTGAGAACATCGGTTTTGTTTTCTACTCCTAAACTCAACAAAGTACGCACATGTTGTTTCACGTCTCTCAATGTGGGCGAGACCTGCTGAATGCCCTTTTTAAACTTCTTGCTGGATACGTATTAGGGTGGGCAAAATAGTTAGCGATATATCGCAGTCGTGGTGAGTTAATCGCGGAGATGATGATGGTTACTGTGAAGAACGACGATAGTTACACCACGATGTTCTATTAAACGGACACGGATACCCACCAAAGCTGCCATTTGAATTTTCACCTCACTCCGAAGCGATAATTAGTCTACATCTGGACACACTTGAACAAAAAGCGGTATACGGAGCGTTGGTCGCGCGCGGACTCCATCATCGTACGATGGTCGAGAAACGTACGATGAAAGCGATTATCGCTAACTATTTTGCCCACCCTAATACGTATGTACTGCGTTCGATTCATACGCCCCTTCCAGACGCTTCTTCAATGCGCTCCTGCACTCATCGGGTCTTCTGGTGCATTGTCTGCTCTCCAACGTGATCAAGACGGATGCTGGCTCGCTCTTCTGCCAGCTCGTCGAGATGCTCAAATTCTACGTTCGCTTCGAGATCGACGATCTTACCGGCCAGCCGCTCACGCACACTGAAGTCGATATTCGAAATTGCTTTTGGATTTGTAGTTTTTAAGCTTTTGAGATTCTCAAAAAAACTGTTCCTGACAGGTTGTCGCTCGACACACCGAGCATGTTCTCGCACTGCAAAAGGCAGCCTTCAAGTATTTCAAGTAACTGTTTTTGATGTTGTTGAGAATGTATTGGATTACTGTAGAGTTGTGGAGAATCACTGACAGAGCTGAATGCGTGTTGAGAGAGGAATTGTTGCAGGGAGAGCATGCAGGACTTCTACTTGTTGAACGTGAGCGGCGTGGACAGTAGGAAGGCGCTCACCAAGCAGTTCTCTTCCATGGAGTAAGCCCGCGTTTTTATCCCTTGTCAACTACCCATCTTTTCCTCATCTAATACCGAAATTTAAATGTGCTCTCAAAATTGATCGTTGACAGGAAATCTGAGCTGTATCGCTTCGCGGAGTTTCTCCGTCTGGTGCCGTCTACGAAGGCGATGACAGAAGAGGAGAAGAGCGTCCACATCGAAGAGTTCAACAAGGACGTCGTGCTGGAGACTCTTGTCAGTTCGAACCTTGGGCTCCTGTGTAGTAATGAAAGTCCAGGACGGAGGGCCGCTGTTTGGGATATTTGATCAACTTTCATTCAAAACAGAAGGTTCAAAATTTTATTTTGGAAGTCCCCCCTTTACCAATGTCGACTGTTCAGGTTCTGCACTGCGAACGTCGTGCAAATCAGCTTGAACAGCTCAATGATCAGCCGCTGTATCCTACGGAAGCTGTCATCTGGTACGTTCAATCTCTCTCTCTCTCTCTCTCTCTCTCTCTCTCTCTCTCTCTCTCTCTCTCTCCCTCTCTCTCTCCCGTCTCTCTCACCCTCGCAGTCGCCCCGGGCGACTCGCCCGCCTATTCTTCATGAGTAGATGCACAACATGCTGCTCAGGGACGAGAACGTGGTGCCATACGAGAACTACTCCGGTGAGGGCGTCCTCGCTCTCAACAAGCTCAACATTCAATTCCTCAGCGTCCACGATTATCTTCTGCGCAACTTCAATCTCTTCCAGTTGGAGAGCACTTGTGAGTACTCAGCAGAAAAGCTAGATGATTCTGATGTCTTCAGCCTTTCATAGCTGTTTTGAAAGCTATAAAATTATGATAATTGACTCGATGTTCATGGGAGGAAAAGTGGTTATGTACGCCTATGAGCTGATAGTCAAAACGAGTTGTTTCCAGATGAGATCCGTCAAGATCTGGAGGATGCGCTGTTCCGCATGAAGCCGTGGCTGCACGAGACGAACGGATCGTGCGTCTTCGGCGGCTGGGCGCGCATGGCGCTACCCATCGATAACTTCACGATTGTTGAGGTGAGACGCTCAAAGATTTATCAGTGATTGATCTAGGGTGTTCGAGTTATCTGATAGAGAACTGCCAGCGAGAGTGTGAGTATGAATGAACAAAGTACGGTAGTTTCACTCTTGGATGAAAAAAATTATAGGTGGGCAAGCCGCTAGTAGGTGAGAAGTCTCCGGCTGTCGTGCGCGCAGATCTGCAGCTCAATGTGGGCAAGAGGAGCGATATCAAGGCTGAGGTACGGTAGTGTGAGAGAGTACTTGGGATACCGTAGTCGGGAGACTCTCAGAGAAAGTGTATTTACAGTGGGAATCGCTGCGGAAGCACGAGTGTCTCTTTCTGGTGACGTGCAGGCCGAAGGCGCCCGTTGGGACGAGATTTAATAATAGAGCACCATTCAAGGTTCGTCGCTTCTACAGTGTTTTCTCGATTAAACGTGAGCAGCTGATTCCGATATTTCGAGATAATTCAAGATTGACTGATAGCTGACTGTGACTGTAATGATTTCTCCGTTCGTTCATTCAGGAAACCATTCAACTGTTTTCACAGGATCAGATCGAGATCGCGTACGTTCGAGGCTGCGAAGTGGAAGGAATGCTAGACGCTAACGGCCAAGTTATCGAAGAATTTGGTCAGTTTCGGCGGCTGTGTTTGAAGAGATCTGCGAAACTTGTTCAGACCTTGACTCCCGAGCACCTCTGATAAAAGCGTATAAAATTAATATCAATAAATGCAGAGGCGATGGAGAAGAAGCCGACGATCCAGGGCGACGTGCGGAGATGGCGCGTGGCGCTTGATGCTAATCAGTACAGGTGTGTTCGAGTGTTCGGACCCACGCCCATCACGAGCATGTGTATTTGAGTCGGTAATTTTCTTCTCGACGGAAGTAGTCTAGAAAAGCTATTCAAAATGAGATAGGTCATTCGTGTGTGTGATTGAATGAGAGAGCCACGAAGGGAAGCAATCCGAATGTTTTCTGGGCGGAAAAAGACAATTCAAGTTCGTCGTAATTCTGTCAATGACAATAATTGAAGTAGATCTCGGGAAATATCAAAGCATTTCTCTTTTTTAGATTGGACATGGAGAAGCGCGCGGAGGACGAGGAGAACGAAGACGTCTACTACACATTCAATATCGTCGTCAGAAGAGATCCAAAGTCGAACAACTTCAAGGTGAACTCGATCTCGAAACCTCATTCATTGAAAGTATCACTCCATAGATAGGCTGAATGCTGACACGCAAAACTGCTAGGAAAACGACTCCATTTTTTTACTGCGTAAATTCTACGGACGGGTTGTCTTGGAGGCAAAGAAAGATTGGAATGCAAAAAATTTGAAGAGTAATACTTTATTACCATTAATGGCAATGAAAATGTAAACAACATCTGCATTTCGTACTGACGAAAAACAAAAGCGAGAGAGATTGAGAAAAAAGTATTCGTGAATTTGAGGCTGTACTGGCGACGATGCGGGAGCTGCTGAACACGGAGTGCGTGGTGCCCGAGTGGCTGCACCAGGTCATCCTCGGATTCGGCGATCCCGATCAGGCAAACTACAAGAAGTCAGCTTTGTTGCACACTCTCACATTCTAACAAAAAAACCAAGCTGTATTTTTCTTGGCTGTCACATCAAAAACTTGAATCGGTCCGATTCCAGGGAAACCATTTGTACTTTTTGGTTTTCCATAATGTAGCCAAAAATCTATCACGGAATGAGAGAATTACGCTAATCCGCTCACTAATTTCCCGGCTTGCAGACTGACGACAGCGGTGGATACGCTGGACATGAACGATACGTTCCTCGACTTTGACCACGTCAAGGAGAGCTTCGGAGCTAACAATGTCATTGCTATGGAGGATGTACGTCTTCTACTCTATTGAATCATTTTCTCATTAAACTCCATTCTGGGATAGTCGAAGTGATACCGTAACCCAGCATCTCTGCAGGAGACCAAGATGCTTCCGCCCTTCTCGCTCACCTTCCGCGAGCTGCAGACGGTGGAGGGAGTGCGCGGTGCGGACAAGGTATCATTTCCGAAGTTTTTGAAACGAATGAGACAATTAGATTATGTGCGATGCCATGATCTCCGTCAGGGGAAAATTTAGATAATTTTCCACTCCTCCCATGTTGGTTCGAGTATCGCGAGCACCTGGGACAATGCAAATTTCCCTGGAGACGTTTAAGCCCCTTCGAATTTCTGAGTTCCAGAGAATCGAAGTGCGTCCGCTCTCGCGCGTCCCGATCACGCCCTATCCACGCGATGTCAATAAGAACAAGATCAGATTCACGCCAGCACAGGTTTGGCTCTCCTTCAATTTGAAAAGCTACGAAGTTTTTTCGATAATTTATCATATGTGTCAAGATGTGACTTCCCTTTTCTCCTCCCTCTCTCCTCTCGCGCCCTGGAAAATTACCGCCACTCAGATCGAAGCGATCAAATCGGGCATGCAGCCAGGCTTGACGATGGTCGTCGGTCCTCCGGTACGGGCAAGACTGATGTTGCTACTCAGGTCAGTCCCAGACAAAAGTTCACTTCTCGTGGATAGTCGTGATCCCGTTATAGAGAGCAAAGCGATTGGTGCCTTATTTTTTCTGTAATCAAAAATGAGTGTGGCACGAAATGGTCATCTATTTCGTTAGGGCTGAAAATAAAACAGTCAAAATAACAAAGAGTCTTTATGATAACAATGAATCGACTACATCGCTCAAAGAAATTTACACATCTCAGATCATCGCCAACATCTACCACAATTGGCCGAATCAGCGCACGCTCATCGTCACGCACTCCAATCAAGCGCTCAATCAGCTATTCGAGAAGATTATCGCTCTCGATGTAGATGAACGCCATCTTCTGCGCATGGGTTCGTGATCGAGCTCTCATTATGTTGCCTCGGGCACAACTCGGTTTATGCTGTCGAGTATCTAGTTGTTTGCGCGTCTGATTCGAGTCGCATTATTTGCCCAAGTTGTCCAATCATTTGATGACGGTATTGAGACTATGTAATAGGACCGCTTAGTTCCTTGTACCGATGTGTTGGCTGACCGAATGTGAGCCTGAATAAAAACGGTTGTTTCCGAAAAAAATTGTACTAGAGTGTGGTGAGGATTGTTGGAGATATGAATAATGATGTGAGTGTGCAGGTCACGGTGAGGAAGCGCTCGAGACAGAGAAGGACTTCTCACGCTACGGACGAGTGAATCATGCACTTAAGGAACGCATTCGACTACTTGCTGAGGTCAGTGAATACGTGCTACTGATATCAAAGAGATGATATAGAGTAATGACAGCTGAGATTGTGAAGACTACTGTAAGGCTTGTGAGATGTGTATAAAAAAAAGAATGCAGGTTGACAAGTTGGCTTCCGCGATGCGAGAACTCGGCGATGTTGGATACACGTGCGAGACTGCTGGACACTTCTTCAGATATCGAGTGCGTTTCTCACCAACTGAATATCGTTCAACACAATCACGGTAGCTTGCCAAAACTATGTAACATTGTTGAGGTGTGCCGTGCATGGGATGATTATCGGGAGCGCGTGGCGTCATTCCAAGTGGAGGGCGCGGCGCCGGCGCCCGCGGGATTCGTCGCCTCCGTCTATCCATTCACGACTTCTTCGTCGGCATCCAGCCCATGTTCTCGGTTTGTTTCTGTGGTTGCTACAAAATCTCTAGTCAAATGGCAGCGAATTCTTATGTGATAGTTCTTTTCATTCGTTCTCTGCCACCAGAAGCCACATGGTCATACAAATCAGTTGAGCTCACAAAATTGTAAGTTCGGTGGATGAGAAAGATGTTTCAGGGTGACTTCGAAGCGGACGTCCGCGTCGCGGCATCCGGATGGGAGCACATATCGCGCCTCTTCTCGCAGCTCGAAGAGTTCAGAGCATTCGAACTGCTCAGAAATGGTCGTGACCGAACAGAGTATCTGCTGGTGAGAACAAAATAATTTTGTGTGGGGTAGAAATAAAGCTCAGAGAGGGAATCAAAAAAAGAACCTAGGTAATCACAGGTGAAAGAGGCCAAGATCATCGCGATGACGTGCACGCACGCTGCACTCCGGAGAGCGCAGCTCGTCGCACTTGGATTCAGGTGAGGACGTTGCTGCTGACTAGGAGCTCTCCTCGATGCCCAATCTAATCTTAGCATAAGCTTTCCTTTTGTTCCGTGCTATAGAAGTGGATGGTCGTGAACAAACTAATCACCTTCAAAATCTAGGAATTCGCATTTTTATGGCACGAGGGATCACGAGCGTACAATAGTGCTCGCGTACGGAAAGAAGTGGGGTCAGCGATGTTTTTCAGATACGACAACATTCTGATGGAAGAGTCAGCGCAGATTCTCGAAGTGGAGACGTTCATTCCGCTGCTTCTGCAGGTTTGCGCTGTTTATTGTGGTTCTCTGGTTACATCTCTGCCCATCACTGATAAGTTTTCTTGCCATTGAAGGCATCTTTGATGGCCATCTCTTTTTGATTGAGCTGGCTCAAGTATAGATGTGTCTTCAGAATCCACAAGATGGGCGCAATCGTCTGAAGCGTTGGATCATGATCGGCGATCACCATCAGCTGCCGCCCGTCGTCCAGAACGTCGCATTCCAGAAGTACTCCAATATGGAACAGGTCAGGTTTCTTCTATTGACTACTAGTTTCGGAGAAGTTGCCGTATCCCTTTTGCAGCAATTCGCGAATATTGGACTACATTATTGAAAAAAGAGAGCACCTACTTTGAAATCTTCTATGGGACACACACCAAAATTATCCGTTTCTAGACATATTCAGAAAAAGTGGCCTATAGGTAAGAGTTGTGAAGGTGGCAAAAGATTGTATTAATTCAGTCGCTATTCGCTCGTCTCGTGCGCATCCGAGTGCCCAACGTCGAGCTCGACAGACAAGGAAGATCGCGCGCTGAGTTAGTTACCATTCATTTTTCATTCCTTCTCCCAGAGGTTTCGTGTTCCG
>CAVOJK010000662.1:0-27062 GCA_963695495.1 Hololepta plana
TCGATGCTGTCGAGCACTGAGAGGACTCATTTTCGATGTGTTGATCACAGCCGTAGTATACAAATCGATTGTTAGTATGAGCACAATGAAGCTGCCTGTTCCAAGAGACTGGAAAATTGTTCATTAGCACCCGGGAAAAATTTATTGACGTGTCTTTATTTGGAAAGTTGTGAATCCAATCAAGCCAAACAAAGTTTCTACCTCGAAAGAAAACAACTCTTTCTTATAGGAACAATGTGATGGATGGGGTGAAAAAAAGGGAAATCTTCGTGTGCTGAACAATTTTTGCGGTATATGTCAAAACTTGAACTCAAAGATAGTGCATTCCATGATCTGAGTTTATGAACTCGAGAGCACATGGAAGATAAGAACCGAACTTACCACAGTCCAGTCCAATTCTGACTCAGCAGACGGTCGCTTCCCAATTTCCTCTCGCCTTTATTTGCGGTCTTTCCTCTCTCAACCACGTTCTCCTACGTACTGCAGAGTAGGTCCACGCGGAGTGAACTTGCGTAGGAGAGCGAGAGGCAAGGTCCCCAACCGCATCCCCTCCCTCCCTCCCTTCCCCTCCCCGACCTCTGCCCGGCTCGGACGCCATTGGGAGCCACGCTTCAGCAACGCCCAATGTATTGCTTGATTATGACCATGCTACTATCGGTCTGCACTCTGAATGCTCGCACGATGTCAGCGCCATCCAGACATCTCGAGCTCGATGCTGCGCTCCAACGGATACGGTATGATCTGCTAGCCATCACAGAGGCCAGAGTCACAGGGCCCGGCTCGTTCAGTCTGAACGCTGCAGTGATATACCATTCCGGCGGAGCCACATCGCAGAGGGGGGTGGCTTTCGCGTTGAAACCATCTCTGGCTCCCACGGCGTCCTTCCGGCCCATAAGTGACCGACTCGCGTCGATCACCCTCCCCACGTTGCGTGTCTTCGCAATCGTGGTCTACTGCCCGACGTCGGCTGCCAGCGATGCCGACTACGATGCGCTTCTCGATGCAGTCGAACTGGAGGCCAGCCGCAAACCGCGTGGATACGAGCTGCTCATCATGGGTGATTTTAACTGTCAAGTGAGCCAAACCACCGGAATCGAGAGCGTGGTTGGTGCATACACTCCGAATCCAGCTTCTCCAAGAGGCCAAAAACTCATCGAATTCTGTATACGCCTCGATTTACGGATCTGGAATACGGTGTTCCGAACTAGAAAAGGACGACAGTGGACTTGGAGATCCCCTGACGGAGTTACATTCAACCAAATCGATTTCATACTTGCACGACCATCACTGCGAGCACGCAATTGCCAAGTGCTGAATCGATTCGATTTCACGTCCGATCACCGCCTCGTTCGCCTGGAGTATTGGATCAAGCGCCATCAATGGAGACCGGTACGTCAGCAACCACCTAGAGTGGAGCTCGATAGAACTGCGTACCGTGCGAACGTGGACGCGCTAGCGGGTGTTGCCTTACCACCTGTCCGAAATGCTGATGATGCATATAACCACGTGCTCGCGTTCACCCAAACGGCTAGTAACGGTGCCTGGAGACCCCGCCCCAGTAGAGAATGGATGTCCAATACAACGCGCGCTCTTCTGATTCAACGTCATGCTCTGAAAACCATTCGTAATAATAACGCTGCGTACGTGGATATATGAGAGCATTTCTGAGAGAATCGAACACTTTCAGACTAATTGCGACATAGAATTTTTTTATTTTTTTATCGACTTGAAAAGTTGATCATAGGTAAATCATACCCGTAGAAAACGATGAGCAAAGTTTCAGAGCTCTAGGAAAATTGATTACAGAGTTACAGTATCTTGAATGAAGGTGCTCAAAAGTGCCTGTAATGACCAGGGCTCGCACAAATCAACATAACTTAAGAAATAATGAAGCGATTGACAAAAGGTTTTTTTGTTCGATAGAGAAATCATGTGGGCACGTTTTTTATCTTGTTGAGAATTTTTTTATGTGTCGTTGATAAGTAATAATTTTTTGAAGTCAAATTTTTTTGTGGCTCGGAACGAAATATATCGCAGAAACCGCTACGGCAGAAATGTAGAGCGTGAAATTCTGTGCAAGACCGTCTAAACCATCTACCGGGGGAATACCGTTAAACGGAGAAAATCTCAAAAAAGTGACAAAATCGATAAAAAATGAGTGAAAATGAACTTTCAGCTCTCATAAGTCAGGACTGAGTAGACTTAGAAAAACCAAATTGCACAGTAATGTTTGTCATCAAACACTGAATCGTTTGATATACAACACAATAGGTTTTGAGAAAAAAAGTTTTTCGATTTTTCCGGTTGCCAGCTCCAGAAACCCGAAAATCCATCTATCGCAAACATCGCACACGCTCAAACGTAGAACCAGGATCCCTCCACATCATTTCAATATGCGTCGTTCACGGGAATATCGTTAAACTGCGAAAATCACAGAACACTGACGAAAACCGATAGAAAATATGTGAAACCGGTTTTTCGGTTTCCATAACTTCTCACGTTGATGACTTGTAGAGTTCAAAATACACAGTTTTGATGTGGCTGAAGCGCTGAGTTGTTTGATATACAACAAGATGGGTTTTGAGAGAAAAAGTTTTTCGATTCTCCAGGTAGCCAGCTCCAGAAAACCGAAAATCCATTCATCGCAAACATGGCGCATACTGAAACGTAGAACCAATATTTCTCCACAACATTTCATTATGCGGCATTTCTGGGAATGTTGTTCAACTGCGAAAGGCAGAAAACACTAACTAAAACCAATGAGAAAAACTGGGAACCGGTTTTTCGGTTTCCATAACTTCTCACGTTGATGACTTGTAGGGTTCAAAATACACAGTTTTGATGTGGCAGAAGCGTTGAAACGTTTGATATACAATAAGATGGGTTTGGAGAGGATATGCAATAAATCCGTTTCCGGATTTTTAGAACTGGAATCCGGAAAATCCGAAAACTTTTTTTGCAAAACCTATCTTGCTGTATATCAAACAACTCAGCGCCCCAGCCACATCAGAACTGTGTATTTTGAACCCTACAAGTCATCAACGTGAGAAGTTATGGAAACCGAAAACCGGTTCCCAGTTTTTCTCATTGGTTTTAATTAGTGTTTTCTGCCTTTCGCAGTTGAACAACATTCCCAGAAATGCTGCATAATGAAATGTTGTGGAGAAATATTGGTTCTACGTTTCAGTATGCGCCATGTTTGCGATGAATGGATTTTCGGTTTTCTGGAGCTGGCTACCTGGAGAATCGAAAAACTTTTTCTCTCAAAACCCATCTTGTTGTATATCAAACAACTCAGCGCCTCAGCCACATCAAAACTGTGTATTTTGAACTCTACAAGTCATCAACGTGAGAAGTTATGGAAACCGAAAAACCGGTTTCACATATTTTCTATCGGTTTTCGTCAGTGTTCTGTGATTTTCGCAGTTTAACGATATTCCCGTGAACGACGCATATTGAAATGATGTGGAGGGATCCTGGTTCTACGTTTGAGCGTGTGCGATGTTTGCGATAGATGGATTTTCGGGTTTCTGGAGCTGGCCACCGGAAAAATCAAAAAACTTTTTTTCTCAAAACCTATTGTGTTGTATATCAAACGATTCAGTGTTTGATGACAAACATTACTGTGCAATTTGGTTTTTCTAAGTCTACTCAGTCCTGACTTATGAGAGCTGAAAGTTCATTTTCACTCATTTTTTATCGATTTTGTCACTTTTTCGAGATTTTCTCCGTTTAACGGTATTCCCCGGTAGATGGTTTGGACGGTCTTGCACAGAATTTCAATCTCTACATTTCTGCCGTAGCGGTTTCTGCGATATATTTTGTTCCGAGCCACAAAAAAATTTGACTTCAAAAAATTATTACTTATCAACGACACATAAAAAAATTCTCAACAAGATAAAAAACGTGCCCACATGATTTCTCTATCGAACAAAAAAAACATTTTGTCAATCGCTTCATTATTTCTTAAGTTATGTTGATTTGTGCGAGCCCTGGTCATTACAGGCACTTTTGAGCACCTTCATTCAAGATACTGTAACTCTGTAATCCATTTTCCTAGAGCTCTGAAACTTTGCTCATCGTTTTCTACGGGTATGATTTACCTATGGTCAACTTTTCAAGTCGATAAAAAAATAAAAAAATTCTATGTCGCACCGAGTTTGATTCTCTCAGAAATGCTCTCATATGTAGACGTGCACGAGAATCGATGCGCGAAGATGTGCGGAGGATGAAGGAGCAACTCGCTCTGGATGCTATACGTAGAGGGCGATCAATTATCCAAGAGGAGAGGAAGCAAACGCGCACGAGAAATCGTCTCTCTTTTCCTGATCAAAATGGGATAATATCTCAAACACACACGAAGGAAGTCGTACGGAAATTCTTCAATACACTTTACTCCCAGAGTGTTCATCTTCCACTTCCCCCGAATCGTGCCCAGTACGAGACCTTTCTGCCTTTTCTCCCAATAGAGGCAGAGAGAGCTATAAATACCATGAAACTGGGACATGCAGCAGGCAGTGACGGAGTGCTGCCAGATCTCATTCGCATCGCAGCTCCCCACCTCGTTAACACAGTCACATTGCTAGCGAACGCTATTGCAGCTGGAGAACCGATACCCGCCCACCTCGCTGATTCTGTTATGACACTGATACCGAAGAAAGCAAACGCCTCGACCCCAAATGACATGAGGCCTATCTGCTTACTCAACATCATCGCGAAAGTCATCTCTCGTATGGTATTGGCAAGAATGGCACATCACACCCAACTTTCAGTCGATGTCAATCAAACAGGGTTTCGCAGAGAGTATAGCACTCTTGATAACCTCCAAACGGTCACCCAAATATGCGAGAAATCGCGAGAGTTCAAGCAGCCGCTCTATCTGGCCCTGTTGGACTTCACGAAAGCGTTCGATACCGTTGAGTGGAACGCTATCTGGACCGCGTTAGCCATACAAGGAGTCCCGCCCACCCTGATCATGATGGTCGCCCGATTATACAACTCCACGGTGACCTCAGCACTCGTGAACGGAGAGAGAGTCTGCATAGAAGTTCGACGTGGAGTGAGACAAGGAGACACGCTTTCTCCCTTCCTTTTCAACTCGGTGTTACAAATGGCGATCAATGATATAGACTGGGAGAGAGATGGCCTGAACATCCTGGGAAGGCAACTGCCCTACCTAGCCTATGCAGATGATATTTTACTCATAGCCAAATCTCGTCCCGAGATGACTAGAATGCTTGCAAAGATGAAACAGGCCTGTTCAAGAGTTGGCCTCGAGCTCAATGCCAGCAAATGTCAACTACTTACTTCCTGTACCACCACCCGAGGCCCTATAACTGTTGATGACCAAACGTTCTCCTTCACCGAAAGAGCGACGTATCTGGGAGTTGAGCTGTCTCTCCCCATGGATTTCTCGAGAGCCCCCACCCGACGAGTCCAAGTCGCATGGCTTGCGTGGCTCAAACTGGCCCCCCTTCTCACCAGCCGCCTTTTATCCATGCAATTGAAAAGGAAACTTTTCAACGCTTGTATCACTTCTACCGTACTTTATGGCAGCGAATGTTGGACGCTGACTGACCATGATAAGGAGAAGTTGAATGTGGTACAGAGAAAGATGGAGAGGAGAATGTTGCGATTGACTCTCGCTCACAGAAGGAGGAACGCAGATATCAGAAGGATCACTGGATTGAAGGATTGGGCTGAGGAGGCAACGGAGAGGAAGAGAAAGTTCGCGTGGAGAATTGCGAATATGGAGGATGACCGATGGGCAAGATGCTCTACATTATGGATTCCGCTGGATAGGAGGAGAGGAGTGGGACACCCGCATAGGAGATGGACAGACGACATAAGGAGAAGGATAGGAGCAACGTGGCCAAACCCAGCAGACCCAGCATGGTCATGAATCACTATACATTGATATTACTGTAACCCTCGTTGTTCGCAATTATATGTTGTTCGTAATGTCATAACGTATCTGATGTGATAAATTTGATTGATTACCACAGACACGCTCACCATTCCGGCGATGAGAACGGGAGTTATCTCAAAGCATGCCGCAGCGTAACCCTTTCTCATCAACCAAGCGACGTCAGGAAACTTCTGGGAGAGCAATTTTCTAGAACGGAACTTGTAATCTTGGATGAGGCCATCTTCCCAGGCAGATTCGCAAAGCTAAAAAGCAGGCATTTTTCAGCCCTTTTCCAGCTAAAGGCCTTCTGCAGCCCTTTTTTCAGCTTTTTTGCGGCTTCACTCAAACAGTAACTTCACTTCAGCTTCACAGCTGCTTTGAAGCCCTGAAAAAGTTGGGTGAAGGCTGCAGTTCCGCTTTTTTATGTCGTTTATCAGTCTAACGCAAAGCTGAAACAAAGGGCTGAAAAATGCCTGCTTTTTAGCTTTGCGAATCTGCCTGAGCTTCTATCAAGATGGTAATAAAAGAAACGATTATCTCTCGCTTGTGCACAAACCGTCATGTGGAAAAGTTGTTTGACTACTCCGGATTTGCGTTGCGCTTTTTCAGCGTTCATGTCAGATGTAACTTTTCTTCTTGTTTCCCAAAATAGTCTGAGAAACGCACTTCGACCGCCCAAGCCTCGTCCTTCTGAGCTCCATATGCGCCAAATATCAGCGAGCTCACGATCAACGCAGCGATCCACGGCATCGACAGAGAGAACAAATGGCACTTCTGAAAAGGAAAACTTTCCCATTCATAAAACCCACATCAGAGGAAGATGGGAATGACCTAAACTCGGAAACCGAGAAGTCATTATCGGATTTTTAGATCCTGGAAATCTAAAACACTACTTTCAGGCAATCGATATCAAAAGTATAGTTGTTGCGAGAACTCACCCTGCTCCATTGTTTGTCTGGAGTTTGAATTGTATAGTGCCTGTGAATGAAACAAACAAATTGTGGGCCGAAACGAAAGCATAGAACATTATCTGACTGCTCTGGAATTTGTACATTCACGATATCTCAAAAAGCTGCTCTCTGAGAAAAGTTGAAGAATCTATGATTGCAGTTCCACAGAATGAATGTTGTTCAGAATTTCGCTAACAAGTTTTCCGTTGTTCGATTCAACAGCGCATAAGATAGTGAAACACACTCTCAGACTGATCGCGAGTGATAACCCGTTTGACTATCAAATCCCCAGAAGTAGGAATACCAGGTGCCCCGGGGCCACTTTGAAAACTATCGATTAATTATCGAAAACCCCAAGGGGGTTTTCGATATTACCGTAACCCCAAGGGTGAACCCTTGGGGTTACGGTAATACCAGAAGCTACTCGGTGACCTCTGGTAACCCGAAGGTTACCAGAGGCTAGTAGCCCCCGGTACAGTACCCCTCGGTACTGTAAGGATACAGTACCAGGGTACCGTTCCCAGATTTACTGGGAGATCCGAGAGCAGTGCAGCTACCGACCGCTCAGTAGCCAACTTCTCCTCTCGAATGACTTGGGGGTCCTCCAACAGCCCCTTTTATACCCTCCTCCTCGCCAGGCTCCGCCCACTTCGCGTCGCGTATGCGTCGCGTGCGCGTCAAAGCGCGAGTTCAAATTTTTCGGACCAATGTGTTTGCCATTCATTTCTATTTCGGACACATCGCGTTTGCGTTGCGTACCTATGCCTCATACCAAAACAAATCATTCATTGTCAGCAGTTTTTTTTTTGATAGTGAAAAATCGAGAATTCATACCAAACATGAAATAACAAACATTATGCTATAATTAAGTCGAGGCACAATAACCATATGGTAAATGAATGACATTCTCAGAATTCTGAACAAGCTTATGTTTTTTATATACACAATGCCAGGATTTAGTTACATTTTCCGTGAATATTCTACCCAACTCTTTTCGTAGTTCAGGCCTAGTGTTCTTCAACTCAATGCTACCGTATCCTTCTTCATCGAGGCATTTTCAATTGTCTCTCTGACAGCAGTGGATATACTATCAAAGTTGAAAACATCCTTGGCCGCGCTATCGACCGTCACTCCACGGCTAACAATCTTCTCAATCTCCTTCCCAGCAGGGGTAACAATCTTCAGAGAATAGTTCTTCGAACCAGCATAAACTGCCTCAGCAATCTCATTAGGTGCAACCTGGAACACAGTCTAGAAAACTTGTTCATTGAGATTCTCTACCTCATCCGTCAGCATCCCGAGTGCATCCCCCATATCATCCAGAAACGGATCAACCGTATCCGTGTTGTAGATGTACTGCACGCTATCTGCAATTTATCTCGTTATTCTCTCTCACTAGGTATCTCACCTGTATCACAGTATAGCAGCTCAGCCCCGCCTTCAACGCCCTTCTCCAAGTAGGACAACAGCTTGAGTCGTCCATAGGCTGTCACGAAGCTTGCATGGTGAATCGCCGAGAACCTGCCCAGATATGAATGCAAAAAGTTTACGAATTAGAACTTACCGATTGGAGTGCAGGTGTGTCATTTTATATTCGTAGAAGATGAGTAAATGGTTGCTGTCCAAGCACTCGACTGATTTGATCACTATCGTGTGATCGTGATAGAGAACATCGAAACTATCGCTATCAGCTATCATCACTTGACGCTTCTGCACATTTTCACACAGCTTTCCCCTGAAATCATCTCATAGCGCTATATCAATGCCTCACAACTCACCACATGCTATTCAGCCCAATTTTCATCATGAAGCGACGGGGAGGGTTGACAGTCACCATCTCCCAGTTCATATCAATATCATATTTCGTCTTAATCTCAGAGTGATATCGTTGCTTGTCTTCCTCAGTGACGCAGTCAAGGGGCCAGCCAGAAGACTCGAGCTTCCCTTTCATAAAGGTCTTGATGAACGGTCGATAATATTCAGTCGTCCATCTCTCCCAGTGGTAGACTTCATAGATCCTGGAAGCCTCGTTTTTCTCTATTGACAACATCAATCATACATACTTCACCACCGTGTAGCCACGGGCAAGTGCCTTGTTGATTTCAGCGTGCACCCATGTCCCAGTCAGCCATCTCTCCTCAGGCTGCTCATGATGGCAGTCACCCATGTTCATGTCTAATATGCACGATCTGCATAGACCGAACACTAGATTCTTCATCCCTTTGAACGGCAGTACAGCTAGCTTGAGGTTGCGAGGAGGCAAAACAGTACACTAAACCATGTTTTCCCCAGATTCTCACGTTTCTCGATACCTTTATGAGGCCTTTGTACGGTAGAATATTAGTGACTGGCTTAAAGTCTCGCGATATAATTGTCGGGTGGCCTCGCGGAAATTCGTTATGGTATTGCACATCAGGATATAGGCTGAAAACACACGGCTTCTACTCGTATCTCACTACGCTATACCTGACAACATCGACATATCGAATTTTTCTCTTTGCATCACTCTTAGCAACTCTCTGGAACGTTTCTACTCTTCCACCATAGAGCGCATCTCGGACACGAAGAGGCATCATAACCTACAAGGAAAATTTCGAACTTTGTCATGACCATAGGCCAACCTCCACACTAGTGAAAAATGCGGCCATCTCCGCATCATGACTCAATCTTTCGTGCAGCTCACATTCCCACACGACTTCCACTCCACCAGAGAGACGCGATCGTATAATCTCCAGGCGCATGTCAGTCTTTAGGCGTATCTCTTCCATCGTCCCGCCAGCGATCGAGTTATATTGCCCAGGAGGGAAGCACTTTGAACAGCCATGCCAGCTGAATCACATCTCTCTCTCTCTTCTCTCAGCTCTCAGACTCACTAGCATCCCATAAATTCATAGCCTCTATCAGCCACGGGGTCGTAGCCATCGAGATGATAGCGTGTGCCTTCAATCTTATACTCTCCTTGAGCGGTCCTAGCCTTTCTCAGGCCTCGCTCCAGGCCATGTTCTATCCATGCCAACCACTTGAGAGCAATCTCAGACTGCTTGATGCCACCCGAACCATCTGAAACAACCGTGAAACAAAGTTCCTTATTGCGAAGCTCACTCTCATCAATGTAGGGAAATTCTTTGCATGGAAGATACTCTTTGGTGAGCAGAAACTGCGTAAAGCCAGCACTCGTGTTTGAATTGGTGAAGGGGCACCATTTCGTGTCTTTGATGACCCCAGCACGAAAAACTTTCACTCCCTCGGCCAATATACGAACACAAGATTAGGCTGCGCCGCCCTCGAGGCGTCGCAAGAGTTCGGAGGGTTCTACTTTTTGATACAGTTGTACCTTTGAATTTTTTTCTAGAATACTTGCGAAACATCTTGCACTATCGAAGTACACAATGGAACATTCTAGAATACTGAAATTGAGCAGAAAAACCGGCTTCTCTCCCCTTTCTCAATTTCCGAGTCCGCCCCAGTCAAAGTTCCGCTGCCTGGCGCCTGGCGGCGGAAAGGCCTGGCGCCAAAGTGATACCGCAGAGATATGCGCATACCCTGGGGACACCTATCAGTGCTTTTGACTTATCAGTGAGTCACCTGGGGAGAGCCCCACTCATAGTGGGGGGAAGTTACGAACACACACACACACAAACAGCTCCTTTATATATAGTATAGATCTTGCCCTGAAAAGCAACTCTCATAGAATTCTAATCAATGCTTACTTACGGCAGTACTTCTCCAGCTCAACATCCTGATTCCAAATCACATCCTTATCCTTCTCCTCATTGTACCACGACATGAACGCATCTCTCTTCTCTTGCTTGGCGTTCTCAACACCATAAAAACAGAGGGGAGGCAGGCCTCTGCACTGAGACCCATAAAACTGAGGACAATTCCTGCAATGGTTTCTCCGTGACTAGAAGAGGCATATACAACAACCTTAGATGAGGAAAATCGCCTTTAGAGCCGCACGAAAGGCCGAATGCCTTGGGGAAACTAGCGAGAGCAACAGGCATCAGAAGAAAAGTGTCCTGAAAAGCGAAACATGAAACTGTGAAACTGAAAGAAACAGACCTTGAAAAATAATTTGTTGTAGTTCTCGTCTTTGATACTCATCGTCATGATTGCATTGCCTTTCAGAATCAAAGAAGGACAGAATTTTCTCTCTATCAGCTCGTGTAGGATAAAATGATTGTCATAACGGGCCGAGTTGTGAGCGTAAATCATTCTGAGAAATTTGTTTTCCAGTTTCAGGCTCATCTGTCTACCTGTTGTTCATGGTTGGCTCCGTTAGTAGCCAAGTCACAAAATCCCCAATCACATTTGACGAGTTGGTGTAGAGAAAGTTTTCCACTTTTCGCCACAAGCATCGCACGGAGCGTCTATATCATCAAAGCATAGACCACATGCCTGAAGCTTAACCTTTTTCACAAACCCCATTCTTTTCCAACCTTGACAATCACGACACAGTTTGCTTCATGGGCTGATAGATACTCTTTGCTTCCATCTTCCAGCCATCTACACTGCACTGCCTCGAAATCATAAAAGGCAAACAGCTGGGTCTCCTGCTTCTTGATGAGAGCCTCTCTTCTCTTCTTGCTCAGCTCAGGCCAGTGACAGTCGTGCTCTCTTTCTACACGACGATCGCACTTTTTACAGCTGCAAAACAGAACGAGTTTTGGCTATCCAAGAAGGAGAAAGATGAAACTCACTACACAGAGTCACCGCATACATGAGGCTCTCCATTTAGATTGTGAGGAATGTATATTTTGGAGCATTTGTCACACAGCTTATTCGAATCGCAACGACATCCAGCTCCACTTGTTGAACAGTCTTGTGACGTTCATAGCAGGACATACCTGTAAAACCCACTCAATAAGTCCACTTTCGGATATCTCACTCACTCTTGAACGTAAAATTGCAGTCTTGGCAGTGAATCTTCACATCTCCTTCACAATTTCCTTCTTCAGCGTGGCCACACAACGCGCAAGTGTACGCACAGCGATGATTCGTCTTGGTGGAGCAGTGATGAGCACATCGATTACAGAAGTAGTGATTGGGGAAAAGCGATCCACCACTCTTCACAATGTCCCATTTCTTCTGTTCCCTATCGCAGAGAAGGTAAATATTGTAGTCAGATGGAGCATCTCCTCTTCCTAGAAGAGTCGGCTTCTGCAGGCCAGCATTCTGGAATCACGTGATCCCTCCCTTTCTATTCTTTGCACCAACCCATTGGAAGATGCTGATTCGCACTGAACGGCCGATGATCTCTTGAATTCTCCAGATATCCTCTTCACCATAACGATCGCGTTTCGGTAATTGGTATTTAGTGATCAATTTACGAGCAGTGGTGTATTGAAGATGTTCTCGGCAATTATACTGAAATTTTCCTCTCTTCCATATAATTCTACCCCACTTACATGTCTTATAAGATTCTTGAAACTCTTCAAAGCAGCCAGATCATGAGGATTAGTCACACTAGCAAAGTTTGATGCAGTTGAACCAGGCCATTTTCTCAGAATAGTTTCTCTTTCGAATTGTAGCAGTCCGTAGCATAGAGCACGCAAACACGCAATTCCATCCTGAATGTTTGGAATCCATAACATTCAGTTTCAACAGCTAACCTGTTTGAGGATATTGACAGCCGATTTCACTGTGCCGTGATAGAATTGATTTTCTGGATCAACTGCGTGATTGCCATGTCTAAATTTACTACGAGCGTCAGGTTGCTTCATTGTATTTTGCAGATACTGATCCAGTGTCCATCTCATCAACTCTATCAGCCATGGCAACGTTCAACGGTGAGTTATCACTCGCGAGACAAAGAGAATGATTGACATGTGTAGGTCGCCCCATCGACCACTACTGGAGAAGCAATATGAGGGCACTCGTTATCAACACACAAAAGCTCAAGTCATTCAAGATTGTCGACTTCCAAATTACAAACCTAGAGAGCATCGCACTGACTGATCAGTCAGACTTACTCGCCTGTGCAATAACCGACTGCGTTAAGAAGGGATGCACTGAAACGATGCCTTCGGGTCATGAAGACTATCACTGGTCTCTCCAAGTCCATCACAGGAGCGTAGAGAGATACGGGAAGGGGAAATTCTATGTGCAATTCGATCACAAACAAGATATCATCGGGAGTGTAGTTGTTGACTTTTTCACACGTTGGCGTCAGTCTGGAGCAGCCCTCGAAATTACTGATATTTACACATTTGAGATACACGCACTCAGAAAGAGGAATCAGTAGCGTCATCACTTGTTTCATATCATTATCTTGCTTTATTTGTGTTCATCATAAATCTGTTGCTCCAAGCTTGGACTTGTCAAAGGGGGAGGGCAGATTGTAAAACGCCATAGGAAGGAGGCAAAAGACGCTTCAGTCTTCATAGTCGACTTGCCCCGGACCGAATATCTGACTACCAGGCTTCATTCTTTGCTTTTCTCGATTGCTTCAGATCCATAATGAACGGTAAGTCGTGAACATTGTGCTATGGAAAGCGAGAGTGTTCAGGTTTCCCAATTGATCATTTCTGGACTTCTCGCTCTCTCGTCAAGCGTGAGCACGATATCAGAAAGAAGACTTTCATCATAAACGGCTTCAAACTCCGGAATTTCAATGATTCGTCAATCCTCGATCAACATTTGATGGCTGCATGCATCGAAAATGTACTTATCTCAACTGTGCGTGACTCATTGGTTAACATCTCACACTACGATTGGTCTGTCACATTTATTCTCAAACAGGAGGTTCCTTGTCATGACTGTCACTTCTACACACAATTCAAGCCTACACAAAACGGAATAGGCCTCCTTATCGTATCAGAAATTGAGAAATGGCGCTTCAACGATTACAAAGTCTACTACACTGACGAAATGCTCTTTCAAATTCATGCCCTTCAGCGTAGAGTCTGACTCTACATCGCTCACAACCAACACATGTCCATTTATTCTTTGCCTTCTCTCATGATAAATATATTTCTCCAGGCCTGAAATTGTGAAAGAGGGAGGAGCAATCAGAAAGGCGATACAAAACGTCATTGACCCAGTCTTCATAGTTGAGCATAGACACGATCTCTCTCGAATATCTTAGTACCAAGCTTCACTCGAAATCTTCAATTCCATAATGAACGGTAAGTCAGGAACATTTATCTATTTAGCTACATTTAGCTATGCGATGGAAGATGAGATTGTCCAGGTTTCCCGATCGAGCACTACTGGGAGTGTGCATCACGAGCACTGACCAAGGATGCAGAACTAGTGAAGAAGTTCACAATCACTGATTTCAAGCTTGTCAACATGGAAGCCGTGCACCCTCTCAATCACTTGGACGTACTTTCGGCTGCGATTGGAGATTGTGTGAAGGGCGGTTGCGCTGGGGTCGTAGCGGAGAACCAACACAAGTATGGTTGGGCAGTGCAAGTCACCCATCAAAGTGCGGATAGATGTGCAAAAGGAAAACTTTTCCAAAAATTCAGCATACAAGAAAACTCTATTGGTACAATTGTCGTCAACCATTTTATTCGTAATTCTCATTGTGCAAAAATCAAACTCGAAGATATCTACAAGATCGAAATACACGCACTCAAACAGCGAAATGTCTAGGATTTTCTAAGCTCGTATAGAAAAATCACTTCTTCACTATCAGCGTTCGGCTCAATAGTGATCTCTTCTCGAATTTCTTTGGAGCCTCTGATAGCATGTATAGTTGCCACCTGAATTGACTGCCTTTTCAATATTTTCATTTTTCCAACCTTTCTCTTTTTAGCCAATTTGTTGAGCACTGCCTTTCTCTGTTGTTCGATTAGCATTGACATGGGCTTTCCTCTTACCATCTGGACGAATGAAGACGCTTCGTCACGTGATTCTGTCTTGATCAATACTCTCTCTCTTGGCACTGCCTGGCACGGCTTCGTTTCACAATCACTTACACGCCCCCTTTTCATTTCATCATCAGTTTCTTCTAGTGAGCGGTCGCTTCTTCTCCTTTATAAAATGGAAATGAACAAGACGGAACGCAAGCGTAAGCAGGCTCCACCAAAGCAACCGGAGAACCCTGCATGCTGCACGGATAAACCTCCACCCCCTCAAGGTTTGACTGAAATATTGAAATGGAAGGATAATGGGTTTTTCCAGTAATGTATCCTGTTCTCAACGCGCCGAAAAAGTCGCGTTGGTGCAATCGCTGTCCTGGTCGTGTCATCACTCTTCGCCGTGTCACCGATCCGAACAAGTCCTCTCGAGGACAACTCTTTGCCTATTGTACCGGAGGGTGCAAGCACTTTGAATTTGTGTCTCCTGGAGAATACGATTATCCCTTCTGTCCTTGTGGTCGTATGGAAGCACGAATCTCCTCATCTGAGCGTAACCCAGGCCGTCCGTTTGTGAAATGTTCACACTGTGACTTTTTCGAGTGGGGAGATATCCAATAATAAAGCATCATTTAATCCTCAAATAGTGTTACTGAGCGATGGTTTCTCTTCTATTTTTATTATTTTTTCAATATCATTCCGAAATGTGAGTCATCCTGCGCTGATCAAGTCCGTCCTCTCCCCGGCAATCGACAACTTCGCTTCTCTCTTGTTGATGGCAACGTTGTTTTGGATGGCGAGCTGATTGACCGCATAGATGCCACTGCGTCGATCGATGTAATCTCGAGAGATGAGCTATACGTGTTGGATGCTGATGGAACGCTGTTTCATCGTCTTGTATCGCAAAACTCGTGGTTGAGACTAGCGAGAAATGTTAGCTGTGTCTCTTTCGATCATTTCACCAACACACTGTGGTATGTGCAAGATGGCAATCGACTAATTTCTCACGATTCTGAACGTCAAATATGCACTGAGTGCGTAGAGATGGATGTGAATAACAATGTGATTCTGATACGAGACGGCGAAAATCGCATCTGGTATGGAGGGCATTTCATCATTGAACACGATGCCTCCAGATTATACTTTTTCGTCGAGCCAAAACCAAGCCTTTCACTCTTGCTACTCCCCACTCTTGTTGGATTTCTCATAATTGTGTTTGTACGAATTGTGTGCCATAGACTAGGATAAATTTATTTTTTCAACAGATAGCAAGTCACAAACGGTGAGAAAATATCAGTGAGTAGTTTGAGCTGTGGCTCACTTCTGGGATGAACATTGACGATAAGGTAGTTGTAGCGTTCACTCACTGCATCACGAAACGACTCGATGAACCACTTGTATTCATTTCCAGAGAAGAGCTGTCGTCCGAGAGTTGCTACCGAGTTGAAACTCGCGTCAGAACGGAACAAAACGTAGTAGTGAGCGTTGGAGCGTACAATTTTGGGCACTTCATAGATTGACTGGGTCACATAGATGACCGTCATTCTTAGATGATGCACCATTCGCGTAGCGATAGAGTGCATCAAAGTAGGGTTTGCTTTCGTTTCTGCGAGCAAAT
This sequence comes from Hololepta plana, assembly GCA_963695495.1. Lineage (NCBI taxonomy): Eukaryota > Metazoa > Arthropoda > Insecta > Coleoptera > Histeridae > Hololepta > Hololepta plana. The sequence continues at coordinate 16,282 of CAVOJK010000662.1, forward strand.
CATCCAGAATCAACAGCGTATGTTCGCTATTCTCACAAAATAGTTGCAGTGTAGCTTCGTCTGGTACACCAAGATATGTAGGAATTCCTTCTGGCGAGGATGCTTCGGCAATTCCCTTGCAGTACAAAATTTTCTGGACTGGAATCTCAAAGAGATGCCTATTTGACATGAGTTTATCGATAAATGTAGTTTTCCCCGCTTGAGAACTACCTGCACAGAGAATAAATGAGGGAGAGAGAAAATGAAACGACATGACGGATACAATCACTTTGGGTTGAAATGAAGCACTACACAAACTTGCCCCATAATTTTGAGTGGACGGCCGTATGCATCAGCAACGGTGATACGAATTGAATTGCAATATTCCTTGAGGGGGTCGATATAATGAATCTTGTTGAAATTGATTTCAACTGGTGCACCACGATGTTTTGGTCTGTAACGGATCACTCTGAGCAAGTTCGCTCTCGTGTTTCCGCATATAGAGTGAGACGCAATATCGCTGTATACGTAGAGCTGAGACCTACCATAATTGAGATCAGGAGCAAAGTCACTGATGGAATCTGAAGTGAGTTTAGTGTTTTTGAATCCCAGCATATTTGCAAGCTCTCTACTCAGCTCCACCGCACTACTGCCAGGAGGCAGTTTGACATGAAATCGACCATTTTGCTCGGTGAAAATGCGTTTCTTGAGCAGCAAAGCCACAGCATCTGCTCTCTGTTGTTCTTCCTTCTTTCGGGCTTCGATCGCCTTCTTTAGAGTTTTGGCTTGTTCTTCCTCGTCTGCCAAGCGCTTCTTCTCATCCACCAGCCGCTTCTTCTCCACTTCCAAGAGCTCCTTGGCCTCTTTTAGCCGTTCCTTCTCGTCTTCAAGCCGCTTCTGCTCTTCTTTGGCTCGCTTTTTCTCTTCTTCATCAGCCTTCTTACTCGCTTCTTCAGCCTTCTTCTGTTCTACTTTTTTTCGTTCAGCTTCGGCCTTGACCTGTTCTGCTTTTTCGCGTTCTGCTTCAGCTTTTTTGCGTGCTTCTTCTGCTAGTTTCTCAACTCGGTTCTTTTCGTCCTGCTCGGCTTTCTGTCTCTTTTCTTCTGCTTCTTTGGCCTTTTTATTCGCTTCTTCAGCCAGCTTTTGAGCTTCTGCGGCCTTTTTGGCAGCCATCTCGATTCTCTGTACGTAAGCTACAATTTCTGGAGGCCACTCAGTATCAGGAATTTCATTTTTGATTAGTTCCCTATGAATATTCTGCAAAGCTGTATCATCCAACTTGGGACGAGGCAATTTGTCGAGCAATGCACTAGGAATATTCTCGCCTCTCTTTGTGAACTCGATCGCCTTTTCTGATAACTGTTCCAGGCTCAATCCTTCGTACACGTCCGATGCCTTTCGCTTTCGCCGTTGATTTTGTGGCTGGAGAGCTTCGAGCAGTTCTTCCAGACTAGAAAAATCAGTCTGAACAATTTGGTGAGTGGCTTCTTGGCCTTGGTCGTTGATAATTTTAAAGTTCAAGTCGGCATTCGCAAACGAGACTACTCCATCTATGAGAATCTCGGCTAGTCCTACAGAATACTTGTTTGCAGGAACGTGAATCACTTCTGGGAGAAGGGTAGAATAATCAGAAGGGGAATTATCTTCTCCAGGCACATTTGATGGTAGAGTTATATACATGACAATCGACCGCACAGATCAATGACACAATGTGGAATGACTCATTTATACAATTTGTCTTTACAGAGAGTGGTCGGTTACACTATGCGCTCTTCATTCAGCAATGATAAGGTGGAGTGGACTCCTCTATTTCTCAATCAGAGAGGCCACGGAGAAGTTGCAAAATTTCATGGCATTTTTCCACAGCGAGGAAATGGGCTCGGTACTATAATCAGAGCTCTAATCAGAATAATCCCAGGATTCTTGGCTAGTCCAGTCGGGAGCGAGCTATCTCGTGTAGCGTCGAATATCGTGAAGGATATGAGCTCTGGCGAAAAATTCCAAGATGCAGCCAAAACGCACGGTCGCTCTGCTGTTCGCAACATGACTGGAGTCGGAAAGAGACGTAAGAATGCAGCTATTGGCTTTATCAAGAATAATCCAATCAAGAATAGAAAAGTTTTCATTTCCTAGTCTATTTGAACAGTAGCATTGTCACATCATATTTGTCAAAAAGTGTGAGTGCATCATCAGCCTCAATTTTTTCATGAATGTGTCGATAAATGTGTTGAGCTATAGAGGAAATTTGATTGTTCATGTTTGTATAACATAGATGAAACGGAGAGCCATAACCGTTTGTTTCACGAAATTCGAAAAGTATGGCGTAAATATCCTCCAATTCTTCGCGTACGAGTTCGTGCGGATGAATAGCGTTCCAGGCATAGCTGGATGGTATGTAATCGGTCATTTTCTGGTGTGCGACTTGCAGCCTTCTCAATGAACTCCCGAGTATGCTCTCGGCCACATTTCTGAGGCGTACTGCAAATGTTCCAGTTTTAGTGCTCTTTCAACGGAGGCACTTACCATATTGAACGATTGTCTCGAGGTCGTGATCAGAGAAACTACGGCAGTCGACAAAATCCATCGTGTGAGTGATTGAATGTTGCTCGTTGCAATGAAAGATGAAAAAGGGGCGGGGCTTCGTGAAAATAAGTTTTCGATAGTTCCACAATCATTCATTGTAAAAAATTTTGGAGTGTCAACACTTACGTGTAATAGAAATGCAAAAAGTGGACGAAAGATCTTCTCTCGTTTTGCCCCAATGTCTAGATTTATTCAATGTCCCGCTCACTTCTTGTGGAGTTGAGCATTATCAAACAAGTGAAATTTGCCTCTCAGCGAGTCCTGATGTTTTTCCTTTCGAGTTTAGAATCCAAAATCATCGAGGATTTCTTCATCTCCAAAAGGCTCGTCTCCTCGTTCGGTTCAAACTAGTAAAAGCCGATGGATCTGCGTTGGCAGATGCAGACACTGTCACTTTCACCAATTTCCCTGGAGCTGCACTATTCAATCAGATGATTCTCTACATTAATGGAGTGATGGTGTGCAACACTGGCTTCAACTATCCCTATCTTCAGTACATAAAATCTATGGTGTCGTGTTCTGAAGAGTACAAAGTCACCACTCTTGGCATGGCAGGATATTTTGCCGAGGATGATACGACGGATGCAGCTGATCCGAGCTTTGTGACTCGGTGTTCACTATCTAACAAGTCGAATGTAATCGAGATGTGCACGCCGATCAGCTTGGATCTGATGAACCAACCACGCGCGCTGCTTCCATTTGTCGATTTCAAGCTGATGGTCTACCCTTCAATCCTGAAATTGCCATCGATCGTAGAGGAACTTCCACTACCAAGGCAAAGCTCGTGTTCGACTCAGTGCATCTGCTAATGCCTGAGATTTTCGTGCCTGATAGCGTAATGTTATCAGTGGAGAATCTACTCAAGGAGAAGGAATTCATCTCCTACCCAATGTCAACTATCGATCTACGAACATTTCAGATTGGAGCAGGAATCAAGACGGTGCCCGAGTTGCGACTAGCAATTTCCAAGATTCCAAAACGAATTGTAGCAGCTCTCGTACCAGCAGAAGCATTCAACGGGGCGTATACGAAAAATCCATTCCAGTTTACTCATGGAGACGTGAAGAACATGTTTGTTCAGTCTGGTTCCAACACTTTTCCAATGCGAGGCCAGCAATGTGATTTCGGAAAATCTCAATTTGCTCGTGCCTACTCTGCAATGCAGGAGATGATGGGATTCACCGATGGTGCGAGTGGCAATGGAATCACGCCAATGTTGTACAGAGATCAGATGCCCTTTTTCTGCTTTGACATTGTAGGCTATCGTGATCCAGCAGCTGATTATTCACTAACAAAGATTGGAGACACTACTCTCCGTATCGAATTCCAGAATGACACACCTGCCGGTGGTTTGTATCTGATTGTTTTGATTGAAAATGATGGTGTGCTCACAATCAACTCGAAACGTGAACCGTGTGTGGATAGCATTCCTTGATAAAACTTTATTCGAACAAGGCAAGTGAATTCTTGTTGATCCATTGAGGTTTTCTGTGAGAATCGGTAAAGGACACTAGTACTTGCTCCACTTGCCCCCTCTTTCGCGTGTCCAAGACTTGCTCTATTCTAACTGTGCCAGTATCTTTGGCAGGCATTAAAGGACCACGCGTGAAGAAATACACTGTATTTTATACCCGCCCATAATCAAGCAATGACTGAATGAAATCTCTCAGGAACATAATATGGTATAGTCACCTGTTTGAACTTCGTCTGAGAAAAATATTTTTTTCAATAATCAATTGTTTGTCTTTTTGTGTGACTTTGTAAAATATATGTTTACACTTTTGTGTGGCCATTTGAATTTGTGCTCCTTCAGCAGAAGGACTGAGGTTGGACAACTTGACGGCTACGAAATCCATTTTACGGCTACGGAATCCAGGGTTTATCCGTAGAGCCGTGAAATAGCCTTCCCTTCAGCAAAATTGATTGCTTCGTTGGCCTTCACTTCGAAAGTTCTTCACGAAATCGTGTTATTTTTCAGACTTTCATATCATTATTCATCACAATTACTTGTCGAAAGAGTGTGTTCATTCTTCCCAGCTTTGTATTCAGTACAGGGGCTATATTATTACTTTTTCGAGCACGATGATCGCGTTTCTGCTGAATGCAAAAGTCCAATCGTTTCTTTTCAGGCAATTTTGATGTCTAACTCAGCGCTGAGCGACCTTTCCATGCTTTGCAGAAGCTTAAATTATTCTGAGTGAGATTTACAAATCAAGTTCCTATCCATTTTCACCATTTCGAAAATGTTAAAATGTTGACTTTATCGAAAAATGCTATTTTCTGATGGTAGTGCGTGCACTGTTACTTGAAAATTCTTCAATATTTTTCTCGAATGGTTTAGTTCTTCATGGAAAATCGTTTGAAAATTATAAGGAACCTGGTCCAAAATTGTATTCCCGAAAACTCTGTCTAAGATTATTATTTCGAAGTTCATTCGTGGAATGAAAGTATGAGATTGACATAAATCTATATTAATTTTCCTCGATTTGGGAAGTTAGCATCACCGCTCGAATAGAAGAATCATACTTTTATTTTCACACAGAAATTCGAAGAAAACAGATAGTATTCGTGATATATGGTTGTTTACTGAAAGAATTATTTTCAGACGCGTCGCAAGAAGTTTATTCGACAACGATCGGCTAATCGCTTGTTTAAGCGATATCAACCTGCAGTCGATAAATTAGATAAGTTACCTTATGCGATCAGGGGGAGAAAAAGAATTTCCATTGAAAGAGGAAAATTAATGATTCGACTTTGTTCTTCAACCGTTTTTTCTCAGAAAAAAATAGCGTATATCATCAAATAGTGTTTGCATTTGCTTGTGGTTCCTCTGCAGATAGTGCGCAAGAGATGCTGCCAGGAACGAGCGGCGGCTTCGAATAGAAGAAGGTCCCAGAAAATAAAGTACACAGGTAAGTTCCTTTCATGTTCCATTGGAAAAAGGTGGTGAAAGTGTCAGAGGGAGAAAATAGATTTTGCTTTTGATTCTTGTTATCAAAAGGTGAAAAATATGCATTCAAAAGAACTTTCAAATGTCGTTAAACAAGAACTGTTCGGTTTTAAGTCGATTTTTTCCAGTAAATTCGTTCAAGCTGCTGAAATGTCCTCTAAATCCGGTATAAGACGGTGAATAACTTCTCGGGTCGCCGCTGAACTACTGTAAGTTGAGAGAGTGGGGAAAACGAGAGGCACAGTCATGAATCGACTCTCCGTCACACTTATGCATCTCCCCTAATTCCCCCTCTCTCGTTTTGCAATAGTCTAGCGGCGACCTGAGTACTCTGGTGTAAAAGAGAGTTTTCCAGAGGACAATTCCGACTGCTCAGTTATGCGAGTTCGATGCTACGTGGTGGAGAGAGGTGAATATTGCTTCCAAAATAGCATTTCTCAATTTCGACGTGAAAATGAGTTTTGTAAATAACCAATTCGCCAAGCTATAGTATTTATATTTCACCAGGGAAGTCCTTAACCTTACGAGGAATCTGTGAAACGATGGATCGCTCGAACCTCTCGTATAGATGAATGAAAAATGTTGTTCAGAAGTACTTTTTCAGAAGCGCGTTTGGGTGAACAATCAGTGCGTCACAGTCAGCCGCAGCCACGCCTAAACCTTCTGTTGTCGTCGAGACGATTGGGAAAATGAAAAAAAGTGTGCGGGAGAGAGAGCGGAAGAGAGAGAGAGAGAGAGAGAGAGAGAGAGAGAGAGAGAGAGAGAGAGAGAGAGAGAGAGAGAGAGAGAGAGAAGGGAGGTGGACCGTTTCCCTTTTCCAGGTGACGATTCGTTTCAGCAGTGGGCCCCACTCAGCTTCGTGCAGCTATCTCCATAATTATGTTTTCACGTCAAATGTTTCAGATAAAACATTTTTCCTTCTCGCTTCGTTACAGTTCCCCATCCATTTGCTTAGCACTCCGGAAGTTTCTCACTCACATAGCCTGAACTAATGTTTCAAAAGAAACAGGGATAATGAGCAAAGCAAAATTGTTCCGCGGTAGGTGATTTTGTGTTGCACTCACACGCCACAGCTGATTGGGGCTCACGCTACTCTCTTTTCTGCCTCTGTGACTACCACTTGAGGAAGTACAAGACGCGTCCATTAAATGCACCGATAGCGCAGTGGTTGTGGAGTTGCTTTCCACGCATGAGGTCGCTGGTTCGACTCCCCACGTGGACAGAGATTTTTTTCAGCATTCACTGAAAGTTACCGTAATCCCAACAGTTTTGGCAACTTTTCTAAGTTCAGAAAATCGATAATGGTTTTGTTCCAAGTGTGATCGATTTGGCCAAGACCCTTATGTGTCCTGAGCCTTTGGTCATTTTCTTCACGCGTGGTCCTTTAATTCAGCCCTATAGAAACGGCCTTCAATCTCTTCACCGTCTGATAGAGCTCTGATTGTGTACAAGAAGGGGCGAATGGAACCAGAAATGTGGGAAATTACAAACAATTCACGTGACCAACCAGGCAAATAGCTCTTTTTGAATGCAGAATTGGAGTGGGCGATTCGAACACATTGACCGAGGGGTAACGCGACCTCGTTACTGGCTTGTTTTTCACCTTCTTTGACATTGCCATACTTGACAGCGTTTGGAGCTAGGCCGGTAGTGGAATGCTCCGTATCATTGTAGTTTTTGACCAGCTGAGGTACAATGTCGATCCATCTCTGCGTTTTCGAGTGAGTAAAGTAGCGATAGATGCGCTGTTTGAGCGTTCGAATGGCTCTCTCAGCCACTCCAGCTTTGATTTCAGAGCCAGGGCTATAGTGGCTCACATGAAGTTTAGTGAACAGAGCTTTGCACTCTGAATTGTAAAACTCTCTCCCACGATCTGTGATAAAACGGGATGGACAAACTGAATCAAAAAGAGTGTGCAAAGCAGAACAGACATGAGCACCCGTCTTCTTCTTGAGAGGACGGGCATACATTTTTCGGGAATAAACATCGACAACAACCAGTAGATAGTTGAAGCCCGAGTTTTGCTTGGCAATTTTCTGAAAATCTGCAAGATCGGCTTGAAAAGTGACTCCAGGCGCGTAACCCAACGTTGCCCTTCTCGGAAAAACTCTTCGAACTGGATGGTGGATAGCATAGTCTTCAATTTCTTGCAAAACTTGTTCCACTTTCGAGCGAGGAATCTTTGTAGCTTTAGCAATGGCTTTAACGCCCGAGAACGCAGAACGTTTCTTGAGATTGAAATACGCATCAGAAATTTTATCAGAGGAGTGTGTCTCCATGATGTGAACATTGACGTAAATGATTACAAACCGAACCACAAACTCACTTTGGAAATTTTACCACTACCACCCTGTTTGGATCTTGTGCGTCTGGGGGATGGGGTGGAAGCATCATCAGGAATGTTAATATTAGCCTTTATCCGCTGATATTTCCTATCAACTGGCGGTGGTACGACCGGTGGTGTAACTGGAGGTGGTGGTGTAGCTGGCAGTGGTGGTGGTGTGGCTGGTAGCGGGTGAGGTGGGGGTGGTGAATATGCAGACGAGGAGCTTTGTGCTCGTTTTCGAATTGCTCTACGTCTGACTGGCCTAGCTGGAGGTTCTGCATCTGTAGATTCAGGGCTAGGGAATCGTTTTCTAAAGGGAGGTTTGACTGGAGAAATGTTGACTGGTGTTAGTTCTGGTTGAGGTTTGATATCGTTAAAATTGATGATACGTGAGTACAAGTCTTCCAATAGTTCCACTTTGAGAGGAGAAGCTAGCGATGTGTCTTTGAGAAGATTCATCAACTTGCTATAAGCGTGTTCGAGCTTTACATCGTCTTTAGAAAGCGGAAGATACGGGATAATCTTAAATTTACTAGAATAATTCATAGTTTGAATAGTTTGAGAGCTGCTTTGATAATAATCGGAAGAATCGCGCGTAGTTCACTGAAAAATTTTCTTGCTACTGCTACGTCTCGGTTCTTGGCGGCGTTCCGTATGAGAGGAAGAAACGCGTTCAACTGCTTTGCCTGCTTTTTACTAAACGGGATGAAGCGTAGATTTGCGCAAATTTCGGTGAGAACCGAAAGTTCGGATGGCGAGGCTTTGGTGATGAGTTGAGGTGACTTGCAAATTTCACGGAGAAACGACCGATGGGTGAGAAGCTTTTTCATAATGAATGAAAGTCAATGTCGAGGGGCAGGCAATATGCACGGATCAGATCGTCGTCCGTCTCGATGAGTGAGAAGAGCTTGTTGATTGTCTCGAACGAGTGCCCTCTGGCAAACATTGTGAGAAAGAAGACTACAAAGCCTCCACACACGTTTGAGTCGGATTCTTGATGTGCTTCTCGATTGAATATGACTGTGTGGAATCGTGAGATGAATGGTATGAAGCTTTTTGGTGGTGGATTGCCTAGGGAATCGAAATAATAGAGTGTTTTGCCTACTCCTGCCATGGCTACCCAATGCGAGCCTGGTTTGTGTGACGGATCGAGATTGGTGCACAGAAGAAATGTTTTCGGAGTGATGCGTGGCAGAGTGTCTGATGAAAATGTTCCTAGAAATGTACGCTTGGAGTATTGATCGCTTTTCAAAACTTTGTTCAAGGAGCGTGTGTCCATGACGAGTGCTTGAGGTTCTAATGACTCCGCCCCCACAGATCCATCCCCTACTCATTCGATAAGCGAAACATGTGCAGTGACTACACGGTCATGATGTCTCTCGTGGATCGTGTGACAAAATTTGGAATGGAACGACGCTACTTCCTAGGCAACAAGGATTGGGTTGGATCGTATGAAGAATATTGAAAAATGTCAAATTCAGACTCTACATGAAATTATTATGCACACTGCTGCTGCTTTGGATGTTCGTCCTGGCTTGATTGCGCATGTTGTACTGAAACGCGTGATGAAAACGGGCCTGCTGATCAACAAAAACACTGATGGACTATTGAATGTACGAGGATTTGTGCATTGTTCGCCTGCGGAATATTATTTCAAATGGCGTGGTGATATTGTTTCCATTTCCGAATATAATTCACATCGTTATGAGGTACTCGATTATCCTGATTGTGCATTGATGATTGAAGAATCTAATGGAGCTGTTCATCCGCTTGAGCGTGTAATTGTTGAGCCTTTTCAATAAAACTTTTGCGCAAACACATTGGTCCGAAAAATTTGAACTTGCGCTTTGACGCGCACGCGACGTGTACGCGACGCGAAGTGGGCGGAGTCTGGTGAGGAGGGGGAGGAGGGGGGTATAAAAGGGGCTGTTGGAGGACCCCCAAGTCATTCGAGAGGAGAAGTTGGCTACTGAGCGGTCGGTAGCTGCACTGCTCTCGGATCTCCCAGTAAATCTGGGAACGGTACCCTGGTACTGTATCCTTACAGTACCGAGGGGTACTGTACCGGGGGCTACTAGCCTCTGGTAACCTTCGGGTTACCAGAGGTCACCGAGTAGCTTCTGGTATTACCGTAACCCCAAGGGTTCACCCTTGGGGTTACGGTAATATCGAAAACCCCCTTGGGGTTTTCGATAATTAATCGATAGTTTTCAAAGTGGCCCCGGGGCACCTGGTATTCTACTCCCAGATGAACTAACAGTCATGATGCTGAAGCGCACTCCGAGATTACAGAGAAGTCCACGGCAGAAACCACAAAGAGATGGAAAATCAACAAATGGCATGAACAGAAACGAGATGAAAATACCAGCTGACGTCACGCATGTCTGCAATCGTCTGTTTCTGCATTCTGAAATCAGCGGCCTTGCTCGAGCGGACTTATGGCGCGGGCCTACGGTGGGTTCCATGTCAACGACTAACCTGGAGAACAGCCACGTACTGACGATAGATTAATTGTCCTTTCGGCGTATGATAGATCATGAAGTAGGATGCTGTCGCAGATAGAAGAACAGAAATAGTTCCCGAAGCATAAGCGAATGCGACCAAAACAATTTCTAATGTCTGAGAATGCCAAGGTGATCTCTACTTCGTGAGTCACGTTTTAAAAATACAGACTCACTCCGTGTCTGTCTTCATCCATCATCGGAAGTCGCGATAATCACTGCAGACCCGAGAGAAGCATTCCAAAGGCTGTTTTTGGTTTCATAGCATGATGGACGACTGCGCAATCATAGTGTTCTCAACGCTACGACATTGCCAACTGAAACTTTTTCGTGTTGTGAGCAGAGCTCGCTAATGTGTACCTATGAATGAGCAGTCTGTGGTCGAACTGGTTTCAGAAATGAGTATCTTCCTCTTTTCCAGGCGGATCTTTGAACGTAGAAC
>CAVOJK010000663.1:0-15441 GCA_963695495.1 Hololepta plana
GATCGGGTCAGACGAGAGAGTGGAGACGGCAGACGGACAGAGTGACATTGCGCAGAGAGAGAGAGAGGGAGGGGCAAGAAGAAAGCAATCAGAGTTGAGTGGAGGAATGAATGAAGGAATGGTAGAATCCACCTTTCAACTTGTGCCTGCCCCCTCTAATGCAATGGCAATTAAGACAGGTGCGAGGGGGAGGAGGAGGAGGGGAGAAGTTGGCCGTCGTCGCCGCCGTCTCCTTCCGGTCCGCGCCGGTCGGGCAAACAGAATTCGCATGGGGGAGGGGGGCGCCGTCAACCGGGTTCAACCTTGCACACACAAACAGATTCAATCTGATCATTCATTACTATATAACAATCATCATCTTGAGTATGTGTATTATTATTATTCTTGTTTTCGTTTATCAGCTACAAAGTTTGGCCTCCTCGCCCCCTTCACTGCCAGTGCCTCCACATCGACAAACTGCATTTGTTCCTTGAGTAGTCTGAGCTGAGCCTCCTGTGCTTCCGTCCTCCTCTTCTCCGCCTCCTCCTTCAGCCTCTGCATCTCGCCCTCCAGCCTCCTCTCCTCCCTGTACTTGTACAACTCGTCCTCGGCCACCTCGAAGATCTGGTCCACGTCCGACTTCTCGCGTATCTTCGTGTAGTACAGCACTACTCCGCCTATGCTCAGAGTCCACGAGATCATAACCTGAGATCATTTCAGTGTGTCAGTCATACAATCAGTTCATGTGTCATGCTGATTTGAATATAGACTAGTGTGATCATTGATCTATCCACTTACATGCATTCCATACTTATTCGACTTGAAGTAGTCGTAGTAGAATCGATGTCTTTTCTCATTCAAATAGGCCAAATCAGATGGGGTCTGAAGGTGGACGGGGACTTGATAGGCGCGGGTCTCTGAACGAGTTACAGTAGGATAATTATGTATGTAGATATAGTGTATGATACAGTTGTAATGTGATGAGTAGATGATAGTAGTGAATGAGATGGACACACTTGAGAATGGAGTGATATTTGATGAGAATCTACGTAGAAGAAGATGACTGGTGGATGGACGGACAGAGACGAACGAACATCGACACAGGGGAAACATGGAAGGATCTGAAAGGAGGGAGGAGGGATTACGGTAGTGATAAGTAATGATGTACTGTAGTGATAAGAGGAGGAAGTGTACTGTACTGATAAGAGAATGTACGGTATGAGTGGAGTTGCTGACGGGCAACAACAACCAGTGGTGATTAACGGCCGACACTCTGATTGTAAGCATTTACTCGTTGTTTTCAAGTGTTTGTTTGAGATGATCAACATGAGACCGGTGGGGACAATTGAACAGGGATAGAAAGGGCAAATAAACCAGTATAATCAGTCATCATCAACCGAAATACACTACACACAATGTGCGCCAGCAGGTATAGCAGCAGCTTGGCGCACATTGTGTGCTTTGTGAATATGTATAGAAAGGGTAGAGGTAGGGGGAATGTGTGAGCATCAAAACTATCCAACAATCTGGCGCGCCCTCCTCACAAACTCCTCGTTGCTGTCGATCTTCTCGCCGTCCAACTTCTTCAGCTGCTCGGCCATCTGCTCGCCCTGTGCTGCCACTTCCTGTTGGTCGATCAGATCGCGCAGTCTCTCTGCCTGTTCGATGAGAGCGGGAGGGAAGTCGAGTTGACGGGCAAGTTGGATGCCGAACGAGTCGGACGCACAGCCGGGCTCAATCTCGTACAACATGCACAGACGGCCAGACTCGAGCTGCGCCTTCATGTGGATGCTGTTCACCTGGTCCGGGTAGTCGGACGACAACTTGGCCAACTCGTGCAGGTGAGTGGCGAACAGGGAACGACAGCCGACTTCAATCTGGAGAGGGGAAAGAGGATTAAGGTAGGCTGGAAGAGATTAATGATAAGGTGTCATGATAGATAGATAATAAGTTAATTTAACGATATTATTAACCCTTCATCCATTCCTCTTACCAATCTCTCTGCGATGGCTCTGGCCAGTCCGAATCCATCAAATGTTGAAGTTCCCCGTCCCAGCTCATCCACCACCACCAGTGAGTTGCGGGTGGAACTCTGAAGGATGGCAGGATTTGCATATAACATCCCCTGATTTGCATATAACCTACGCTGATGATGTGTGCAGCATCCTTCATCTCAATCTGGAACGTCGACTCTCCCATTGCAGTTGAATCATTCGCTCCGATACGAGTGAACACAGCATCGCACACACTGAAGCGAGCACGACTCGCAGGCACTCGACAGCCGATCTGAATCATATTCAAATACTCACACCTATATGCAAATACATCCATATGCAAATCACTCACCTGTGCCAGTATCTGTGCGATGGCCACAGCCCTGAGAAGTGTGGACTTTCCTCCCATGTTTGCCCCTGTCACAAGTATGAACGGCTTCTCATTCAGTGTGAGACTGTGAGGAATGAACGAGTGATGTCCCTGCAGTCGAACTTGCTGCTCCTCAACCACAGGGTGACGCAGACCGTCAACCTCCCAGATCAGACGCTCATCACCTACAAGTTATATATTCAAATCATCATCAGTTATATGCAAATCCCCCTCCCATCCTCCGCACCTGTCCCCATTGGCAGCAGTTCTGGCCTTGTCCATGGATTGACTGCCTGGATGGCCACTGTGGCGAATGAGAGTAAAACATCCAACTTGGCCAGTGCCTTGTTGAGAATGATGAACTTGTCGCAGTACTGGGCTGAAGTGGATGAATATGATTTGAATATGACATGATTGTATTTGCATATAACCTGCTTACATGCTTGATCAACGAGATGTGTGACGATCTCCATCTGAATCTGCTCGTAGTCCTCCCTCACCGCCCTGCAGTTCTCGTTCAAGTCGTCCAACTTGCTGGTCGTGAACAGAATCGTCCCCCCAGTACGGGCAGATGTCACATTCACATCCGACATCTTCTGCAGCAGCTGGTTGTACTGCAATCATTTGAATATAGTAGTTGTGATTTGCATATGATCCCTACCTTTGATGGCACCTTTCCATGAATGTTTCCCTGTTGTCCGTGTCTCTCTAGCTTCACCTCTCCCTCGTCCAGTCTGTCCTCGACCTTCTTCAGCTCCTTCATCGCCGCCCTCTCCAGTTCAGCCAATTTCTCTCCACACTCACACAACTTTTCATCCTTTGTCGGCTGAAATCTCAATCTGATTCACCCCTTTCCCTCCATCCCGATCACCTCGATGCGCAGAATGTTGGTGTCGTTGAAGTAGTCCTTGTCCACGTAGTCGTCCACCAGATTGCAGAACTCCATACAGTCTGTGACGTGGGTGGAGAGATCGGACTGAAATGGGAATGATGATGTTTGATTGATTGCATCTTCCCTTCCCCCACCTGGATGAGTCCCCTCAATGACTCGCATTTGTTGTCGTCCTTCCCGTCCATGCACATCAACAGCGTGTTGTTCACCTTGGACAGAGTCATCACAGCCTGGAGCAGTCGATAACATTCCTGTACACATCATCATCATCATAACCATCTTCATCCACACCAAACCTTCAGACTGGCCGATCTCCTCTGCAACTTCCTCGACACGGCGAACATGTCGGGCATCGACTTGAGCAGCATCTTCAGCTTTGACTGCTGCTCGATGCTGTCGGCCAGCACGTCGACCACGTCGAAACGATCGTTCAGCTCGGTCAGACTGCACACCGGGTTGCGCAACCATTCAACTGTAATTCATATGTTCATGTTCATCTGTCAGTCTGTTTCTATCCATCCCCATCTCCCTCCCTCCTCACCCAGCAATCTTTTCCCTGGTGCAGTTGAACATTTGTTGATTGTGTTGTATAGACTGCAGATGTTTGAAGATGTGGCAGACTGGGCAGATCTGCCATCATAGGAAGAGGAGAAGAACTCGAGGGAGGATAGGACAGAGGGCTGGATGCGGAGGAAGGAGACAAGATCGACCTGCACAGTCGACTGGATGGAGGACGGGTCGATGCAGAGATATGAACAGAGTGACTGCATACACACTCTCATCTCAATATTCAAATCTTTCCACATCTCTCCTCCCCCTCCTCCTTCCTCTTCCTCCTCCTTGTTCCACTCGATCATCGAACACTCGACGTTCATTTCCTTCAGCCCGTTCACGATGTAGTTCAACCTCCTGTTCTTCTTATCGTTCGTCTTCGTCTTCACCATGTCCAGCAGTTTGGCCGCCTCCTCGCCCACCAGCAGGCACTGGGCCGGGTTCTTGGAGACGAGCGACTGCTCGAAGTAGTCGCACTTGTCCGAGTCCAGCGTGTCGATGTACTCCATCTGCGTGTCCAGCTGGTCGGCCGAGAAGAATGCGGCACAAAAGCGCCACTGAAGGATGATTGAATCATATTTATATAAAACACACCTGAATGTCTGTGTCCTTGTGCTGTGACACGTACATGCACATGGTTGACGTGGATGAGATCTCCTCGTCTCCGTCCTCTCCCTCGGCCAGCAGCTCGTTGAGGGATGAGTCGACGTGTGTGGGAGATGCCTGTCCATCCATCATTCCTCCCCACTTCCACCCACTTTAGCAGTCACAGTCCACCGTCCATTCACCACTTCATACACGTGCACATTGTACCTCAGACATCTGAGTGTGTATCTGACCGCCTGTCTGTACTGCGACTGCACCAACTGAACCCATTTCATCCTGCTTCCCATCAGTACAAACTCTCGTGGAGGATGAGATCTGAGCAGCACCTTCTTGCTCAACAACTCGGCATCCTTCCCGTAGCAGTACGTCTTGCCTGCCTACAACATGATTGCAATGCCGATCATCAAGCCCACCAGCTTGGGGAAGAAGCAGATCACGTCGTCGGGCTTGTTCTTGATGGCCGACGACAGCGACTCGTCCAGCGAACTGCTCATCCTGCAAGGAATGTTAAATGGAATAGTTGGATACTGATAGAGGAAGAGTAAGTGATAAGTGATGGAATGCACAAGTTCAACTGCAAACACACACAATTATCGACTTGTTGATGAAGCGCTTCACTCTTATGTTTCACCGTTGTTTTGAATATAGATGGTTGTTATTAGTTTTAACTGATGTTGATTGATTGCAGATGAGTCCGTTGAAGAAGAAGATGAAGAGGAAGGTGAAGGGACAGCCGGTAGTGAAGAGACGGAAGGTGGAAGAGGAGGAGGAGGTGAAGAAGGAGGAGAACAAGACGGAGGTCGACACGGACAACAACACGCTAAACACGGAGGTGAACATGGACAAGAAGGAGCTGAAGGAGCTGCGCAAGTCGAACAAGATTTTCGTGTGGGGCGAGCAGATTGAGAGGATTCCGCCCATCACTTCGTTCGAGCAGATTCCACAGGTTTGATAGTTTGATGATGATGTTGAGTGTTTTATCCTATCCTTCTTCAGATCCCCTCCAATTTGTCTTCCTGGTTGTCCATCAAATCCATCACCAATCCAACTCCCGTCCAGATGCAGTCCATCCCACAACAGATCAAATCTACCGCTAATCTACTCGTCAGTGCACCCACCGGTAGGTTGCATGGAAATGGATATGAAAGAATGAGAGTGGGTATCATAAAAACTAATTTAATCGGTATCTGGTTTAATTCAATATACAATTGTTTATGTAATGGTCAGTGCTCAACTGATAATGCATCATTTATGTCCAGGTTCTGGCAAGACGTTGGCTTTCGGCCTTCCACTCGTGTTGGAGGTGAACAAGCTGATGAGCAGCCACTCAGACTGGGCAGACAGTCCGAAGATTGTGGCCATTGTGTTGGAGCCGACGAGAGAACTGGCGAAACAGGTGGGATGAGAGGGGGAGGGGGAGGATGAATGGTAAACAGACATTCAACGTACTAAAAGAGATCGGTCAACCATTCGGAGTCAGCGTCGCACTGCTGGCTGACAAGGAAGAAGTGAAAGGGGTGAGTGATGTTGATGATGTTCATGTCGATCTTCTCGTCCTTGTATCCCTTCAAGTAGTAGTTGTTATCCTTGCAGTCCTCCATCCTCGTCTCCACCCCTGCTCGTCTTGTCCATCGTATCGAGTCCCTCCGTCTCCGTTCTCTTCGTCGTCTCGTCGTGGATGAGTCTGATCGTCTTTTCGACAACTCCGAGTTGACCGACTCTTTCCGCTCTCAGCTCGGTTCGATCTATCGTGCCTGCAAGTCCAACTCGGCCGACAAGTTGCGCTGTTTCTTCTTCTCTGCCACATTCTCACACGAAGTGGAGCAGTGGTGCAAGGAGAATATCCAGCCGCTCGACATTCTATGCGTGGGATGCAGGTGAGATCAAGAAATCAGAGATCAATGATAACTGATCAATCTGCAGGAACTCTGCCAACACTCAAGTCCATCAGAAGTTGACGTTCGCTGGCACAGAGGACGGTAAGATGTTTGCGTTGAAGCAGTTGTTCGTCTCGCCCGACTTTCGCCCTCCCGCTCTCGTGTTCGTTCAGAGCAAGGACAGGGCAAGACAGCTCCAACATCGGATCAAAGATTCGATGCCCAATCTGAAGACTGTCTGCATCTCATCAGAGAAGTCGGACGAACAAAGAGATCTGGCACTGGAGAAGGCACAGGCCGGCGAGTGCGATGTGCTGATCGCAACCGAGTTGGCGGGCCGCGGACTCGATCTTCCCGTCATCCAGCTAGTCGTAAACTTCGACTTGCCACTCTCAATCGCTTCATACATCCATCGAATCGGTGAGGGGGGGGGGGGAATTGAATGGATGTTAATCAGATATTGACTACAAGTGGATGATGATAATCATGTCTTGCCATTATTCTTATCTATTCAATCTCGTTTACCATCCAGGTCGAACTGGTCGTGGCAATCAGACTGACGGTCGAGCTGTCACTTTGTTCACTCAGGACGACTGGAAGTTGATCAGACCAATCGCGACAGTCATCAAACAGGCTGGATTCGAAGTACCAGAATATCTACTACACACGAAGAAAGTGAATAGGTGAGGGGGAGGGGGATGGAATACGAATGGATTACGGTAATACGAATACGTACTGGATTACGGTAATACGAATATGTAATGGATTATGCACAGGAATGATCGTAAACGACTGGCTCAACATGCACCAAAGAGGAATACAGTGGGAAGATTGAAAAGATGGACATCGAAAGGATCGAAGAAGAAGGAAAAAGGGAAAGATGGGAAGAAAGGAGGGGAGAAAGGAGAAAAGAGGGACAAGAAGGAGGGGAACGAGGAGAAAAAGGGAAACAGTCAAGTAAAAGAGAGGAAAGGAGGGAAAGTAGAAGGAAAGAAGATGAAGAAGACAAAGTTGGATGGAAAGATGGGAAAGAAGAAGGTGAAGAACAACTGACAGAGAACATTGTTGAAATTGTTGAAATGAATTTGTTACAAAGTCATCATAATTATCCGTTCATTCATTATCACTCGTACATAATAAGTTTTATTGTTAATGTACACTAATATGTTCATCTTCAACACGCCTTCGTCGATCGTTCGAGTTGCTGTTGAATGATTTGATTGATTTGAATATGATAATGAACTTACTAGAATGAGAGAGACGAGAGAAGGACGAGTAGCTCGAAGGTAGGCGTAGTGACGACGGACAGCAGTAGAGAGGAGGGACAAGATGGGAGGATGATGAGCAGCAGCGGAGAGGACGGTAAGAAGACGACAAATGTCTGGATAGGGGAGAGATGAATGGAATGATAGTAGTTGATATTGTTGTATGCTACTTGTATGCTACCCTTGAACCCACAGAATTCATCCGTCATATCATTCTCCCTCGGCTCAAACAGGGGATGAAGATCGAGTAGACCGGCAGTCATACAGTGCACATGACACGCATGCGAGGCACCAAGCTTGGACAGACATCTGATAATGTTATATGCAAATCAATAGTTGAATTGAACCCACTCCTGTACGCAGGCCATGTCCTGTGGGAATCTGGCAGCACATTGAATGAGTGATTTGACCACCAGTTTGACGCAGTTCACATCCGCATACTCGGCACGACCGAGCAACTGACGGATAGCTCGACGGGCAGAGGGAGACGCATCCTGCATACGGTACAGGTTATATGCAAATCACATACATATAGATACGGTAAGGTTATATGCAAATGTCCCTTACATCTAGGCACTTCAATATGATGGCCAGTTGTTCCGTCTGCAGTACACTGTACTCGACTAGAGGTAGCAGCGCGTTGATGGCGTCGATCCTGACGTGCTGCACCTCGTCGTTGAACATGTCCGTCAGATGGTCAAGGGCCAGGGCCGCGAACTCGGGACGACCGGCGGCGAGCTGGCCGAGCGCGTAGACGGCGGCCTTGCGCACATCTTAGATCGAGTACTCGTTCACCATCATCATCATCATGTCGCCCACCTTGGAATTCGTCTTCTAGTGCAGTGACGAATGCACCTGATGCCTGTATTCCCATCACCGTATCCGTCTTTCCATCTTCTCCCCTCCCAGTTGGTGCTCCCTCGTGTAGAATCTTTCCCTTCGACCATTCACTCTCCTCCTCCGCCTTTCTCTTCCCCAATCTCTGCCTCTTTCTAGTGGCTGCAGCAGTCGACTGGGTCGACATCGTGAACGACTTGCCCACAAAACCTGTAGAAACGGAAGAAGGTTAATTGGGTTGGTGATTTGAATATGATATGATGATATCTCTCCCCCTCTCACCCTGTTGTGACTTCTCCTCCTTGTGACTCATCGCCTTCTTGTCGAGTGTTTGATCCAGCCATGCACTCGACACATTTCTGAATCTTCCAAGCAGGCCGGCAGCACAGGCTCGGACCTGATTTCAATCACATTTACATCAAAATATGATAATTAATCTACTAACCCCCCCCCTACCAACCGATGTGACGTTGTCGTTGACTGCCTCGCAGACCAGTCCGAACGCCTCGTCGGCCAGTCGAATCTGCCTCGACCCCACTCGCCTGATCATTTCTGTCATTTAAACGACACAAACCCACTTTTCACCCATGAACACGGAGAAATTGTGGATGGAATGGAGGGAGTTGGTACGAGTGGACGGATCAGTGTCGGCACACAACTGAAATTGTATTCCAATCTCATTCAAGTTAATGATGATTTGAATATGAGATTGATGTCACCTTTTTGATAGCATTGTATGATCTGATGGACAGAGTTCGTGCTCCGATGTGATGTGCATCGATGCTGTCTACAGTTAGTGCCCTGAGGCAGTGTGCTGCAGCCCGTCTGACTCTCGCATCTCTGTCCACGCAGGCACGGCCAGACAACAATCTCTCAAGGGCAGACAGACGACATCGAACAGGTTGACTGTTACTGCTGCTCATACTGCTGCTGCTCTCCTGTGGCACCCCAATCTCGCCCTCCTCGCAGCCGTTGTTCTCCTCCTCGTCGTCGTCCAGCATCTCGCCGTCCTCCATCTCCTTCTCGCACACGTCCAACTTGTTGGTCCTGTACAACTTGAGCAACAGTTCGACTGCCGTCTTCCTCGTTTCCGGTGTTGTTTTACAGTCGAACAGTCTTCTCTCGGCCCTCTTCCACATCTCAGACGGTCGATGTTCAACTCCAACCACATTCGAATCACACGCTATTCCCACCAGTCCCATCAACTCTGACTCGATCTCGGGGCAGGAGCTGTCACGACTGAAACATGAACAACATGAACAACAAGATGAACATCAAACTGATCACTCACCCCTTCATCTTGTCGACCATCCACTGCATATTGTGTGTGATAGCTGTGTTGATGTGAGTGTCAGTCTGTTGTCTCAACACTCCGATCAACAACTGCAACGTCTGCTTCGCCAGGTCCACGGCCGAAGACTTGATCAGATCGTCGACCAGCACAAAAGAATGACGAATCTACAATAAAAACAAGTGAATGTGATCTCTTTTACCATGTCTATCCTCCACATTCCTTGTTTCTCCATCCATTCATCCCCATCTCTCCCCTCTCAACCCACCACTCCATCCAGTTCTTCTGGTTGTACTGTCATCGCCTCTTGCACGGCCATCAGTCTCATCTCCCGTTGTACCAGTCTGTATCATCATCCCCCCTCCTTCCATCCCATCATCAACTCACTCATTTCTACCAGTTTCATTCACTTCAATCAGTCTCTTCAACCTCTTCTCCATCTTGCTCCTCCCTCCAACCTGTCCGATTCCCTTCCATTCACCCATTCCAACTTACTTTCTTCCTCTCGCTCATCACAACCTTGTTCTCATCCTCTTTCTTGTCCATTTTCTACGAAAACAACAAAACTTGGCTGAATTCGAACGGGTCGCGCGAAACGTCCAGCTTAGGAGCGAGTAAACTGCAGCCTATATTCAAATTTCAATATTATTATAGCCGTATACTGCCACATTTGAACCTTTTACAATATATCATTACTGCAATGATCTGCTAGTTCAATTTCAATTATAGTAGGTGGTGGTGATGATTGCACATGATTGGGTTTAAACCGAATGGTTGATTGATCATTGTCAGATGAATGTTGGTATACTGTACTTCTGTCAGATACCATCTAATCTTTCGCTTCACTTGTTCCCCGTTTTATTATCATGACAACACGTTTACAATGGAGACTACTCAATCATGTTCATTCCACCACAACCATCTTGCCGGTGGCCCAAGTTTGAGTAGGAGGGGCGGGGCATGAATGCACTGTCCCCTTCCGTTTCCATCCATTCACTGTCTATCATCATCCTACTATCCACCTCAATGTATCCTGCTCAGTTCAACCAGCCAATCGCCCACTTTGACACCGAGCTTGAAGCCATCCAAAGGTATTAGTTCAATCATCCAATCACTTAGAAACAAATAATTTTCAGGTGGAACAATCAAATGAGATTGAACAGCGCTGGAAAATGGAGAAATCCTGTACTGTTCAAGACGACAATCTGCTACAGATGGCAAGCGGGAGGATGCAAGTTTGGGCCTCATTGCTGGTGAGTGAAGGAATGAAAGGGAGATTGAACTGTTGCATTCAGGTATGCACATGGACCAGAAGAACTTAGATTTGTACCTTGGACTCCCGCCCTGCAGTACATTCCCCCTTCACCCACAACAACTAGTCCGACTCCTTCTCCTCTTTCGACTGAACAATCCTCAAGGGTCAACTCACCCGTCCAGGTCAGACATTCCATCAGTTGCATATAACTTTCTACTCATTCAGGCCCTAAACGTCGAAGATGTGTGGACGGTGGGATGGAAGGAGACAATCCACTTCGAATGGGGAATGGGAGAATGAAGGACAAGTCCACAAACTTAGCCACTAAACAATCTCAACTTCCTCAAAACAATGTTACAATCATGCATAATATTAATAAACATACAATTTCTTATCACAAACTTCTTTATGTTGTTTGATTGTTTGAATGTTGTGATTGATTCTCCCTTTCCTCAACTTTTCTGTATGAAAGCAGTAAGTTGTCATATCCGACCATCCCAGTCATCATTCCGCCAATACTTTTCTCCTCATTTTCCTCTCGTTTCTTTCCCACTCTCTTCATTCCCTGTAATCTCTCGTCTCTTCATGTGTAGTTACCATTTGTTGATTATAACAGAATCGATTCGATTGAAAATGAATGGTGGGCCAGATGAATTGGTTGGTCACTTCCCTTGGTCCCTGTTTTATTATCATGACAACATGTTTACAATGGAGACTACTCAATCATGTTCATCCACCACAATCATCTTGCCGGTGGCCCAAGTCTGAGTATAGGAGGGGCGGGGCATGAAGATTCTGTCGCCTTCCGCTTCCATCCATCCATTCACTGTCTCCTCACTGTTACTGTTTATCCATCACCCATCAACATGGAATCTCTCTACCAAACCTCTTCTTCTTACATCAACATGTTGCACTCCACCACCGATGCCTTCATCCAACTTCAACGGTATGTTCCCATTCTCATTCATCATTTCATCCCCATTTCAGTCTAACACATCAAATGAGACAGAGCAGCAAGCAGAACTGGAAGAACCCTCTGCTCTACAAGACTCGGATGTGCGACGCGTGGCAGTCAGGCCAACCCTGCCGATTCGCCCACAGATGCTGGTAAGTTGATGGATGAAATGAACTGGACTGAACCATTCAATTCAGGTATGCACATGGACCAGAGGAGATGAGGTACATGCCCCGATTGGATGAACTGCCTGGATACGAACAGCTGATCGGACAGTCCGCCATCCCCCCATCCCCGCCCATCCCCTCATCCTTCCACCATCACACCATCCCTATCTCACCCATCCACCCTTCCTCCCCTCCCCCATTCATGATGAGCCGCTCTTCATCAACAAGGAGGATAAGAAGAAACTGGAGGAAAAGGCGAGGGAAGTCCACTTCGCTCTGAGGGAAGATATTTTCGTATTCAATTTCGGCACTTAAAACACAAACATATTTCTCACTCAACACATATTCAACAGTAACATAATCAAATCACAATAAATGTTCATATCACAAACTTCTGTTAATTGATTTTTTGAATGTTGTGATTGATTTTCCCACAACTTTCCTGTATGAACGTAGTAATTTGCCATATCCGAAGCACATCCCAGTCATCTTTCTTGTTCCTCCTTCTCTCGTTTCTCTCCCACTCTCTTCATTCTCTGTCATCTCTTGTCTCTTCATCCGTAGTTACCATTTGTTGATTAGAATCGGTTCAGTTGAAAATCAATGGTTGGTATACTGTACTTCTGTCAGATACCATCTAATCTTTCGCTTCTCTTGTTCCCCGTTTTATCACTTCATCACCCGTTTACAATGGAGACTACTCAATCATGTTCATTCCACCACAACCATCTTGCCGGTGGCCCAAGTTTGAGTAGGAGGGGCGGGGCATGAATGCACTGTCCCCTTCCGCTTCCATCCATTCACTGTCTATAATCATCCTACTATCCACCTCAATGTATCCTGCTCAGTTCAACCAGCCAATCGCCCACTTTGACACCGAGCTTGAAGCCATCCAAAGGTATTAGTTCAATCATCCAATCACTTAGAAACAAATAATTTTCAGGTGGAACAATCAAATGAGATTGAACAGCGCTGGAAAATGGAGAAATCCTGTACTGTTCAAGACGACAATCTGCTACAGATGGCAAGCGGGAGGATGCAAGTTTGGGCCTCATTGCTGGTGAGTGAAGGAATGAAAGGGAGATTGAACTGTTGCATTCAGGTATGCACATGGACCAGAAGAACTTAGATTTGTACCTTGGACTCCCGCCCTGCAGTACATTCCCCCTTCACCCACAACAACTAGTCCGGCTCCTTCTCCTCCTTCGACTGAACAATCCTCAAGAGTCAACTCACCCGTCCAGGTAAGTCAATCCATCAGTTGCATATAACTTTCTACTCATTCAGGCCCTAAACCTCGAAGATGTGTGGACGGTGGGATGGAAGGAAACAATCCACTTCGAATGGGAGAATGAAGGACAAGTCCACAAACTTAGCCACTAAACACATTAAATAATTGTTTTGATGAAATATTCATAATCTCACCATTTCACGTAATTGTCAGTGGGCAATGAACAATAGCAATACAACTTGAGTTCTCTATTTCGATTGAATTTTTGGATTATGTGAGTGTAAATTATAAATTTTAACTTTTTGGCATCAAACATTGAAAGTATTTGTGATAAGCGATGAACAGCATGATAGAATGTGAAAGAATGCGTTTCGATTAGTTTATGTTCACTTTGAATACATTTCTGTTCAATGCGTTGTTGGCTTATTCTCGTCCTCATCTCTTCCCTCATTCCAGGTTTGTTATGATTTGTGATGTGTGATGTATGATCTATCCTCCTCCCAGACGTCCACTCCGATTGCTGGTTTTTGACATGTAATGTGTTGAGATATGAATGTGACTACAGTGACAGCTGTCCGTATCGGATGAATTACAGAAATTATCCTGCTCGTGCACTGGTTGTAGGTTCATTGTAAAGAAGTTTTAAATTATGTTTGATCAGTGATGTTTGATGTATTGCAGTGCATCGATCTGTCAATGAGTGATGCGTATGCTCAATGTCACCGACCATTCGCCATAGTCTCGGGTTTGATCACCTGGGATAATCAGGATACGGTAGGGGAAGGGGAGAAGGAAAGAAAGGGGAGGACAGAGACTGTGCGATATCAAGGATGGTGTGTGGTCGGGAATCCACTGCTGTGCTCATATCGATGGAGATTGGGACTGCGGAAAGGTGAGAAGGAAAGGATAGAGATACAGTAGATGAACACATAGATACAGTAGATGAACACAGCGATACAGTACATGAATATACATAGTAGAATACGTTGAATTCAGGCTAGTCTTCCACCACCTGAACCAGAGAAGAAGGAAACACCAGCATCAACAGCATCGACTGCATCGACTTCTGCCACATCTCCGTCCACTGTGCCGGCCATCATAGTTCGAATCAACAGTGAATACGGGGTGAGTGATAATAGTAGATAATAGATGATGAAATGAATAGGATGGAAAGGAACATGCGATGGCACTGGCAGATGGGAAGATTGCGAAACTGCACAAGGGAGACGACGATGGGAAGAACCTGATCATCTGGTCTCTTCTCATCATGGGGTTCTTATTCTTCCTCTGCATGGGCACAGTCATAATCATATTTGCATATATGATACGGAGGAAGAAGAGGAGAGCAGCAACGAGAGCTATGTAAGAGGGAGGGGGAAACAAGACTAATGATTGCAGGAATGGGAACGAGGACGGCGGCGAGAGGACTGTCAGTTCAATTGTCTTATCCATTATCCATTACACTCAATCCGTATCTATACCGTATCCCTTCCATCCCCCTTTCTTCAGGCCACATTCAGCCGTCTCTCCACCCTCTTTCCTTCTGCCACAAGCGGCGCCACCACGATGAAGACGAAGAAAGCGAAGAGGACGGCCAGAAAGAGTGCAGCTACGACCAGCCCGACAGCGACAAGTCCGACTGCAACAAGTCCGGCAACGACAAGCCCAACATCGACACCGGCAACAAGTCCAGTAGCTGGATCTAAGAAACCAACAACCACAATTCAAACGAACAACGACTACTATTCAGTAACAAATAAAAAATAAAAAGTGAACGCTACGGAATAGTCGGGAAAAAGAAATAATTAGAAAAGTGATAACTGTTACGAGTATTAAGTTGTTTCTGGCAGATCTGGCATTCAGACATTCACCTCCTATCCATCTTCCCCCTTTGCATTCATCCAAAGTAACAGTCTCTCTCTGTTGTACAATGTTGACACTGCTCACTATTCTTCTGTGTGTATCCACCATTCCATACGGTAATATCTAGTACATTTCTCATTCCTTCCCTTTGTCTATCCATCTGTTCATCTTTCATCTCTTTCCCCTTCAGCTCTGGCCGGATTCTTTGATTGTTTGCCCTTCTCATGTTTAAAACTTCCCTACATCTGCGAGTATCAGTGGGACTGCGACTACTATCTACTCACATTTCCGGCTCCCAGAGAAGTGT
>CAVOJK010000665.1:0-34575 GCA_963695495.1 Hololepta plana
ACTGAATCAGCTCTCACTTTCACCCCAGTCGCTAAAAACAGTCAATTCCATGTACATTTCTCTTTCGAACCTACCCGGTGCTCGCACCAGCTTTTACTTCAATATTTTGCGATGAGGAAAGAGTGGGATCATGTAGAGATCTGCAAGGACTTGAAATTACGATTGAAATGAGGCATGCATCAGCAAAACCGGAGATTGGCTGCCACGCGACGGAAAATCAACAACAACATCGCAATATTGAGTAATTGTTGCTCTACAATGTGTGAGCTGGTTGATGAAGATGAGATAACATGAGATGCTACAAAGGTACGAGGCGAGGATCTCCGCACCGAGATTCTTGCACCACATTTTCAAAAAACGTAATGAGGACTGTATCGTATTCCTTTCGTAGTTCTCAATATTTAGCAGCAGTGGATAGAATGACTAGAACTTTTCTTCAGAAAAATATCACACAAAAAGTTGTAAAACGAGCGTTTTCTCGTACTCACGTTGCCCCACCATGGAACTGGCGACACAAGACAACTGGCACAAGGATCTTCTTCAAAACGTGCTACAGACTCTGTAGTACAGAGTTCACGTAAAAGGCAGGTAAGCGATAGTGGGGAGGAAGAGAGAGAGAGAGAGACTGTGCGCGAAGAATTCGGAAAACAAGAGTGAGCGCGCACGTTCTAATACGCGGCCACATAAGATTCTCGATCGAGAGTGCAAGCGATAATCCTGATCTACAAGAAATGATCTGATAGGAAATCAGATGGGCTCCAGCTCCTCGCACTTTTTCAACACCAACTAGCAGTGATAAAATCTGCCTTTCAATGTACCTATGATTCTGATGAAGATTTCAAGATGTCGAAAAAATTTCTAGTCTCCGCTCTCATATTCTAGTTCATTGTAAACAGATGAAGTGAGCAGTTGAAAACCCAATTCAATAGCTCCAAGAGCTATATTTGAAATATTGTTTATCACAGTTTTCGCTCGAAAGAGTGTTTTTGAAAGAGTAGAAAGACGCACGAAAAGACACAGGAACTCATAAGGCACATTGTGGGTGGCATTGCAGAGATTGATGCATTGATGCATTGATTGATTGATCGATCGATTGATTGGTTTAGATACTACTGTGATCCGTTTTTTACTGTAATCAGTCAGTCAATCAATCGATCAATCGATTAACGCATCAATCTTCTCATCTACTTGCAAATATTGCATGAGCAAAGTGATTAGGCCAAACATGTTGGAAATGGAATGTAAATCTGCGTGGGACCTAGGGAAAACGCAATTATGACAGTAACTCTAGTGACAAAACACATACAAAAAGGACACGGGGGCTACACGTTTCTCGTTCGGGCAAAGATTCAATGTGATTGATTATTTTGAGAGAGAAAAAGAAGAAGGTAGCATGTGATCAGCGGATGTTCAGTTATCTGTCCGAGTTTTTCAGGTCAAGAGTCGAAAACCGTCTACAGATAACTGGACACTCCCGAAAAATGCTACCTCTTTCTTTTCGGGATAAGTAGAGCACCACCAGATATCGGCGAGAGATATAAGTAAGTTTTGTTTCGATATTAGAGGAGCACAAAAATACGAGAAAAAGACATTTTTGGATTTCAATGAGGCAAATGAGAACGCAATTAACAAATTATTCAAACCGGAGCTGCTATACTATGTAAAACTAGGCTGAGTTGTTTCAAACTTTAAAAAACACACGCAATATCGTTATGGGAGGGGATTACCGTAATCCAGAATGAAAATATGGAGCGGGAGAATTTAATTCAAAAAGAAGTAGAGGGCGTAGAGGTCGATGCATAGTGACTCTCACTTTGAGAGTTGGAGCTTAGCGTAGCGTTGTTAGCGTTATTATTAGCGTTAGCGCTAGTGCGCTTACGCGCTGCTGCTTGTTGCTTAGCTAAGCGTGAGGAGGCGGGAGTGGTGGGCGGCAAAATGGGCGGAGGTGGAGCTGGTTGCGTGGGCGGCGCCGGACGGCGATTGGATACGGTAAGATCATGGGGGTCGACGGTATCTAGTGTCGGGGCGCCGCGACGCGTGAGCTCGCCGGCGGCACCGGAGGCGTTGCGGTCGCCGCTACGCTGCTGCCGCTCGTTGATACCGTACTCGACTCCGAAGAAATCTGGATGGCGAGAGTATTCGAGGAACGTTTCTATTTTGATTCACGAAAAAAAGCGTTTTCGTGTGACACAAGTTGAATGGACCAAATTTTATTACTCTTTTTCGTTTCAGTTATAATTTTTTCCCTCTTGAAAAAAGTCCCTCACTCTCACTTTCTTGATCTGTTCCACCTATCCTCCACTCAACTACCCTACTTCCTACACCTCCTCCGACTACTGTACTTTACCTCATTCACCTTTCTAAGCACGTCGATCTCTCTTTTTCACGACCATACTCTATCTGAATATCTGTAACTAGATTAGGCTGCGCCGCCTCGAGGCGTCGCAAGAGTTCAACATGTTACAGTTCGATCAAGTTGTACTTTGAACTTTCTTCTAGAATATTCCCGAAACATCTCGTACTATCGAAGTACACGATGGAACATTCTAGAGTACTGAAATCAGGTACAAATATCGGCTTCTCCTCTCTTTCCCAATTTCCGAGTCCGCTCCAGTCAAAATTCCGCTGCCCAATGCCTGGCGCCGGAAGGGTCTGGCGCCAAACTAAAACCGCACCGGTATGCGCATACCCTGGGGGCATCTATCGACACTAATCACTTTCCAGTGGTTTGCCTGGGGGAGTCTCTACTCATAGTGGCTGGAGCGTTACACACACACACACAAACACACAAACACAGCTCCTTTATATATAGTATGGATATCTTTCGATTGAACTACCGCATCTTCTTCAACTTTCCTCCCAACTATCGTACTCTTATCGATTTCCTCATCCGCTACCGTACCTGACGGGCGCCGCCCAGGGGTGCTGGCGGCGGCGGCAATGCTGCTTGATGGCTTGGCGCCGCGTTTGGCGCCGGCGGCGCTGGGCCCCGGTAGGCGTGCGCTGCAGCGATTCGACGCCTGCAGAAGGTAAAATACATTTTAGGCGGTCATAGAGAAATTCCTTGCGTGTTGCAAAGAGTTGTCAAAAAGCATGGCTTCACATAGCTTCGCGAAGATTTTTTACGGTTTTCGTAGTTGGTTGATTTGAGTCGCACACCAGAAAGAAGATAGGAGGAATTATTCACAAACCATTGAACCTCTGTTTTTCTTTCGAAAACTCCACTTCAATACACCGTCATTGTTCTCTATTTTGATTGATTGCGAACATGTAATGTGGTTATAATCACTCTCGTGGTATGTTGTGTGATGTGACAATCGGATTATTTTCGTTGATTAATGTGAACACCACTGTTTCTCTCTCTCTATCTCTTTCACTCTCTCATTGCATCTCCTTGTCCATCTCCTCTCCCTCTCTCTCCATCTCCCTCTCTCTCCCTCTCTCTCCCTCTCTCTCCCTCTCTCTCTCCCTCTCTCTCCCTCTCTCTCCCTCTCTCTCCCTCTCTCTCTCCCTCTCTCTCCCTCTCTCTCCCTCTCTCTCTCCCTCTCTCTCCCTCTCTCTCTCCCTCTCTCTCCTCTCACCTCCTCTCCAGATCAGGATTGATACAACTGCTTGCAATTGCTGTAGAAGAAGACGACGATCCTCCACTCGTTCGCTCTCCACGAGAAGGGCCGGAGCTTGACTGTAATAGAGAGGGGGGAATAGCACTCCATTAGGGAAACCACTCGATCATCCAATCAATCGATAATTCGATCATAGGGAGGAGCACACAAAACACTAGATAGAAGTTTCAAGGAAATTTCAGAACTCTCAATCAGGGGAGAGTTTCGATATACTAGACACGCTGTTTTGTTGGTTTTATTTCACATCAAAAAGTTGTGGATTGGGGGATTGAGAAGTCAGGATCACTATCTCGGGTTTCAGAGTGAATCCAACGATTGTAAGATGAACCACACGGATTACTTTGATGAGAAAATATCAGAAATTACTGATGTAATAAAACTGGGAGATCAAGTGAAAAAACAAACAACGAAAACTGAATTACCTCTAGATATCCAGCTGGGCCGAGACCTTCGCCTACATACATTGTCTTCATGTCATACTCATCTTCATCTTCATAATAGTAGCCGATTGGCCGAGGGGCATCTGCAATTTTAGCGTTCCGACTTGCTACACAATTACGCGCCTGCCCGGACTTACTGATAATGCACGCTTTTTGCCATTTTCACTATCACTATCAGCCGCATAAAACTTTCGGTCCAGACTTGCTACACAAATACACGTCCGTCCGGACTAATTTGCGCAATATACATGCTATTTCAATTTTGCTTCCAGTTATAGTCAGGGGCTGAGAGAAAATGCGAGGTACTGTAAAGACTTCCACTGCTTAGACTTTGCTTCTCTGGGTTCTCTTCTTTCTTTCCTTGTTCTCACACCCGACCGCGACGTGCTTACCGCGCCGCTTTGACTCAACTCCAACTTTCCTCTCAGCCCCCGACTATACAAGGCCATCACATTCTCTGTTCCGACTTGCTTCCCATTCACGCTCCGTTCGATATCAGCCAGTTTTGGTCCAATTTGCTGCGTGGTATTTCTAAGGTCCGACTTGCTACACAATTACGCGCCGTTCTAAAATTGGAAAAGCGTCTCACCAAGACTCCTAGGCGCCATCAAAAAATTGGGTCCCGTTAGCGTATCGCCGCTGTGCGGTCCGCGAATACCGAGTGGAGCACCGAGGCCGTGGCCCTGAAATTTTAATTTACAACTCTGATTTTCCCCTGTGCTTTGAACACTTCATCGCATATTCATTGTAACATACATATTGCGCCATATGTAGGTCATCCAAAAATAATGAGCACAATCCAAAAATTTGTTCTTTATTAGTTCATCCGTGATCCGGCCATAACTTATGAGAAAGGCTCTGACACGAAATCACAAAAACTAGTGAATTTGTGAATCTTCGAGAGTTTACAAAAATTTACTTACTGCTTACATTTGGCTTAAATGAGAAAAACTCACCTTTTCTGCACTATCAATGACGCGATTTGTTCTGAATGAGATCATGAAGATGATGATAACGATAATGATCAGGACTGCGACGACGGCGCCGATCGTTGCTGTGATCATTGCCACCTGATATCGATTGATTAGTTGATTGCTTGAGTGATCGATTGAGTGATGAATTAGTCTATCATTAATTGATTAGTTCTGATTTCATTGCGGCGGCGACTCTATTCACAACTAGAGGTGCTCTCTTACCTACTATAAATGTGATGCGCGAAATCACAATGGAGTAAAAACTATGAAATGCCTTTTTTTGTGAAAGTGAATTGACGAAAATTGTGAAGAATACATAGACTATGGAACGAAAAGATGGTAAAGAGCGATCACTGACTACTACGTAATTTACTACGATATTTGGAATGGAAACAAGGAATTCATAAAAATTGAAATTAGAAATGAAATAAATTGAATCTGAATTGCAAAAAATCATAATTGCCCCACCTTCTGTCCCTTGGGCACAAAACGCCACAAAAACGGATTACTAATTATAGTACAGACCGAAAAGGTGGGAGCGCTTTTGTCAATTTCTCAAATTGACGACAGATGGTCGGAAGAAACAAACAAAGTGGTTTTCTGCTCGTAGAAGACCGTTCTACGAGCCCATTTCGATATGAGGCAGAGAGAAAAGTCTGATTTTGCTCTCCAAAATCTTATTTTACTTATTTATGATCCAGCGCCAGCGCTGTACCTCACCGCTGTGCGTTTCGAAACTTGTCAGAGTACGGTATATCAATGTGCGCCATTTCGTATTTCACAGTAATTGGCACACCATCCTCTTGATTGTTGAGCTAGCGTGACGTTCTTCCATTCAGGGGGTAAGGTACAGCGCTGGCGCCGGATCATGAATCAATAAATTGATTATTCGGAGAGCAATATCAGACCTCTCTCTCTGCCTCATATCGAAATGAGCTCAGAAAAAGAAAATAGAACGGTCTTCTACGAGCAGGAAACCACTATGTTTTTTTCTTCCGACCATCCGTCGTCAATTTGAGAAAATGACAAAAGCGCTCCCACCTTTTCGGTCTGTACTATACTATGATTTTCGATCATAATTTGGATGGAAACATTTCTCAAAAAAATCTAATAAACTAAAAATAAATTGTGCCCCACCTTCTGTCCCTTGGGTGAAAATCGCTGCTCGCAGCGCTCGCCAGTAAAGTGCTCTGTGCACACGCACTCGACGTAGCCTATCGGATTCTTCTTGCAGACGCCATCGTTGAGACAGTAGCCAGAGCACGCGTCTGAAAGGGGGAGATGGGTTACGGTAGGAGTACTGTGGATTAGAGACTACGGTAGCCGTGTCTAGATTATGGTGGGTTCTTGTAGATTACGGTAAAGGATTGTTAGACTATGGTAGAAATCCTGTGGATTACGGTAGGTGCTGAAAAAAGGATTTTTTTCGAATGAGATGCTCTAGACCGCATCATTCAGATGAAAAAAAGAAAAGCATTCACTAACCATAGCAATGTGTGCCATTGCCTCTGAAGCCCGGCTTGCATCTGAAGAAAAAAAACATCATGATTTTTCACTCGATCTACAAACAACATGCAAGGTCAACTCCGAATTGCTAAAAATACTCTCTCTCTAGCCTTACAGTATCCTCAGGGCGACCTTACAGTATACCCACAGTATATTCCATGCAAAATCACACCTGCACTCAAATCTCGGCGCATCCAGATCATCAGGTAAATCGATACAGAGCGCGTGCCATGAGCAATTATCCTCTCCAGTAGCACACTGATTTGTCGAATAGCACTGGCTATCAGTAGTAGCGCCTGAAAAACACATTTCTGTCATCATCAAAAGCTATCTGGGTCCCACCACGACCTTCTGAAATTGCAGCTACAGTATACCTTGAGCAGCAGTAGTGTGATCAGCTGGACAGAGCTTGCAGGCGGCAGCTTCTTCCTCGTCTTGATAGGCGCCCCGAGGGCAGAGTTGGCATTGGCGACTGGAGAAAATTGAGTTCTACTAGATTACGGTAGGATAACGGTAGCCCATGGAAAGACCTGACCAGGACTCTATAAAGACATTTTGGACTT
The DNA here is from genome assembly GCA_963695495.1 of Hololepta plana. NCBI lineage: Eukaryota > Metazoa > Arthropoda > Insecta > Coleoptera > Histeridae > Hololepta > Hololepta plana. Next base: position 7,107 of record CAVOJK010000665.1, read on the forward strand.
ATTCATACCTTTTGAGTCTAATGACCAGGATTTCCAAACCGAAGACTGGAGTGATCAGTGCCAATTGAGCATGGAGAAGTATCAGTGAATCAGTGCCACACAAATGATTCACGTTTCCCAACAAAAAAATTTAGAGTTTTGTTTTATCAATTTCGTTTTTTCGCTCGAATTTTTCTCGAAACTCACTTTTCAGGCACCAAAAATTGTCCACGCGTGCACTTGGGCGTATCGCACTGCTCTCGGCGCGCTGAGCGCTCGCCTGCAAGAGAGAAGATTACGGTACCGAGATAACCGTGAGCCCGAATCAGAAATAATTAACGGATGGGTACTTTTATCAAGTCACAGAAGTTTTTGTGAAGTGACAGAACGTTTGATTGCTACAGACACCCACTATCAGAGCTCTGAGAGTGTCTGAACAACCAGAAATGTCGTAATCTATTCCGAAACGCTCGTTTCTCTGGTGTCATGACTGACTGAAGTCCGGCTGGTCCTATTCTACGGATGCAGCAGTACCGTTTTCCAGCCAAGCAAGAGACTAACCTTGAGTAGTCGTACCGGCAGGGCACTGCACACACTTTGCCTGTGTTCCGCGGCTTCTGCAAAGAAAACGCATTTCCTGGTGTTTCATCGATTATCCAGAATAAAAAAGTAGACACCGTAATCCTAGGAGACATAATGCTCGATACCATAACCCTGTGACTTTTGACGCCGCTCAGTACTGTCACCGATGCCTCTACTGTCGCTATAGATACCGTAATCGAAAACACCAGTACCGTAACCATTATCCGCTACCCTAACCACGGACAAGTACGGTAACCACGAACAGATACCGTAACCGCGGGCAAATACCGTAACCCCCCCACTCACCTGTACCATCCCTTGGGACACGCAGCGCAGCCATTGCTGCCTGCGCCCGAGGCACGAGAGAGCTCTTCGCCATCTGCAAAACAGTGGATTATTCAAACAAAAAAGTTATCTACAACGAAAATGAGCTTAAACACTTTTTTTGAAAAGTTTCGAAAAGAGATGGTTTTGTGAAGAACGCAAACGAGGAAAACTCCAATTTCAACTGATTTTCACCAACTGGAAAAAGTCATCCCTAATCGAGATATAATGACTTTCTCTTGAAAGATGATGAAGTGGAATGACTTCCCGAATCGAGAGGTGACGAAAAGAGAAATACTCACCAGGACACTCATCCTTGCACTCTGCAAGCGACGTTGCTGTATTAGAGAGCGTCGTCTGACCGGGCGGACACGTGGAGCAATCGAAGGAGCCGGGTGTAGACTGGAAGGCTCGTACTTTGGAGTAGGCCTCGTTTTTCAAGTAGGTCCTGTACTATAGAGTTGGTCTCGTAGTTGGGTGACTCGTACTTTGAAATGAGGCTTGTACTTCACAGTAGGCCTCGTACTTTGGAATGGGAATAAGAGCATGAAAAAGTGCGAAATAATGTCAATCTAGGTTTGGTTGGCAGACAGAGTTGGAGAAAAATCTGAAATAGCCAGCTACCGTACCTGATACAGTCCATAGCCACACGGCGAGCACTCGGAGGGTACGGTACCGGGCGGTCCGGAGAAGAGATCAAGGAAGTGGCCGGGAGCACAGGTGACTGAATGCGACTCATTCATTTCGTGAGCAGAATCAAAATTGATCACAGTTCGAGAAAATATTAGAAGTGATTTCTCTCCACCTCTCGAAAACGTGGCATGGATTGATTAAATTGTGCAAAGACAAATTCGAAGATTCAGAAAAAAAGTGTTCCACTCTCTTTCTCTCTCTTTCGGCTTCACGTGGGATCAGAAAATTCCAGAGCGGAATTGTAAAAAAACATTACAGTAGCCCAAAGAACGTACCCAGACAGTCCGTCTCGAACACGGCTCCTCTGCCTACTGTAGTGTGGCCTCGTGGGCAAGCTCTGCAATTTGTTGGGCTTCAATTTAAAAATTGAAAAATAGTGTTTCGGTAAAAATGGACAAGATAAAGATTAGGTGTGCTGTATACCAGAGCTCCAACAAAGGAAATTTTTTTCCAAATATGTCACTCTTGAGTCTCGCTCCCATCATGTTACCGGTCATGGCTGACTAATACAATTAAGAAGGTCCCTTCGGAACGAAAATTGTTTGAATATGCTGTTTCTAAGTAACTCGCTTCTCTCCAGATGAATGACCACTTTCGACAGTCTGGTTTACGGTAAGCAGGCATTCTACGGCATTTTTCGACCTCGAACACAAAAGTGTTCTACCCACCTGCACTGCGTCTTGCCAGGAACATTCTGATAGTGGCCTACTGTACACGCAACGCACGCGCCGCTCGGAGCATCAAAGAAGGTGCCAGGTGCACAGGGTACTGTAGAAGTTCGCATTTTTCGTTTATATTCATTTTTTCAATGAAAATCCCCCATACCTCCATCATAGAAAAATCACGTATAGACACTCTTGCAAAGCCTTTTCTGTGTTTTTATTTATTTTCGTAAATAGTATATAAACACCGTAATCTTTCCTAATTGCAAGTGCTCCAACTGCTCTGAAAACTACAAACCACACAAATCCTCAACAGCAACTGAGCCCGTCTGGCAGTGGAAGATATCGTCGACACGCAGCGTATGCAGATCGGGCCGGCCGTTAGGCAAGATCTGAAAAGGAGATCGTGCAACTTGCCCGAGTTGCGATAGAGACCAGCGTTACGGTGGAGACCCGGGTTACGGTAGATACTAGCGTTACAGTAGATATCCGGGTTACGATTGAGACCCGGATGACAGTATAGACCCGGGTTACGGTGAAGGCTCGCTTAGCGAGAGTCACAAGAGATCAATTTTTGATGTCCTAAATCCCCGTACAGCAATTTTTCTCTTCTTCTTCACCTAACTAACTCAGAAATGATACATTAAAGCACCATCTTTCCCCGATAAGAAGATTTATCGCATATCAATCCAGCATACGAAGTATACTATGCATCATTGCTGAAGCGAAGCACTAGGATGAACTATTTTAGTCACCATCTTGAAAGGGGGACAAGCGTGTATCCCGGTGACGCAAAATCCCAAGATCCTCGGAGTAACACTGGACCCTTCCCTACGCTTTCACGTCCATGCCCGTACAGTCAAAAAGAAGAGCATCCCACGTGTAAACGCCTTGAAGGCACTCTCGGGTACTACATTCGGACAATCGAAGGAATCTCTGCTCACGTTCTATAAAGCGACAACCAGATCCTTGATTTCCTATGCGGCGCCAGTTTGGTACCCTACTGCCACTAAAGCATCCACCAATTTGGTTCAGAAAGTCCAGAACACAGCACTTCGAGTGGCTACTGGTGCTACACGATCATCGCCTACTCAACATCTACATGATGAGGCAGCCATACTTTCAGTCAATGACCACCAAACCATGCTCGCAACGCAGTTTCTTGCTGTGTCTATAGCTGACCCGGATCATCCTGCCCACACCGTACTGTCTCACCCTCCTGAGAAACGTGCCATCCGGCGTAGCCTGGCATCGCTAGGTTCCGCAGCCCAGAAAGCTCACTGGAGAGGACTAGGCCCCTCAACTCTGGCCAAAAAGTACATCAATGACTCTATCCACTACACCCACGTCCAAAACGCACTCTCTAAAGCAGAAGTCAACAAGACACTTGGTCACAGACCACCCACGCAGATTTCCAGAACAGAGATTCCTCTCCCCAGACAAACTAGAAGGGCGCTCTACCAACTGCGCTGTGGTCATTCCCCCATGCTCCAGGCATATCGACATCGCATCGATGAGTCGGTCGCCGACGCCTGCCCTAAATGTCAGGCCCCAAACCACGATACCGCCCATCTCTTCGACTGCCCAATGGACCCCACCCCTCTCCAGATCATTGATCTGTGGGAGAATCCGAAGGAGGTGGCGACCTTCCTGGGTCTTCCGACCCGACCGCCGCCCGAGCCACCGCCGTCTACGTCTTCAGGAGCAGCGTAACAACAACAACAACAACAACCATCTTGAAAGTAGGTAAAAAATGAGGTTATCGTTTTACGTCGCGTGGTGAACTCGCTTTTAGACTTTGACTTTTCGACACGTGTTCAGTCATTTTTTGTCAACCTGGCAATTGTGCGATTATTAGAGCCAGAAAAAGTTCAGAAAACAACGATAAATCTGAATTACTCCGTAATTTAGACGATGAATTACGATGAATTATTCCGCAGTTTGAGTGATTTTGTCGATTTCAGTCCGAAAATTGTCAACTTTGGCTGCTCACCTGGTCATATTCTGTCATCCGGTTACAACTTGCGGATGATGTTCGCTATGAATAACAAAAATAATCGCTCGATTGACTCACTTTCTCCAGTGAGAGTATACGCTTGCTCAAAATTTCTTCTTCGAGCACTTCAGCCACGGACATCGATCGGCCAGTCTTTGGATCGAATAGCTTTTCTCTGCAAATAAGATATTTCTTGATTCAGAGAGACTAAAGTGATTTTGGCTCGCGAAACCGGAGGGGGGGGGGGGTGCTGTAGCTATTCTCTAGAAAAATGAACGACACCCTGCTGTTTCGAGTGCAGTGAAAAATAACCATGTGCCATGGCACGTAGGGCCCCCGACTTTGAGCTGCCAACCCTGCCCGAGAAGTAGCACTCATGTTATGTGACTTTCAACTTCCAAGAGACATGGCGGGATAGCGCAGTGCCTCCGTTCGCTGTCTGTCATCCACACGTCGATGGTTCGAATCCCGCTACCGGCCAAAGTCTTTTGCTCAGACAGATTGGCACAGCTATAAAATAGCTAAATCACAGCTCACAGGCCTGTTATAGCCCTATTTTGGAGCTGTTTTGCAGCTGTACCCGTTTCGTAACTGTGTCTGAGCTGCACAGCAGCTGTGAATTAGCTGCGATGTTAGTTGCTCATTCAATGACTGCACAGCTGCAAAAGAGCTACAGAATAGCTCGATCACAGCTACTGTAGACGGGCTATTCCATCTAACGCCAAGTGCGCACAGACATCTTCCTTGCGCTCATCTTGTGTCGTACTATTTTGCGCACAGTTTCGATCCGAAACTTTTCAATAAGATTTTACTTGATTTTCATTGTCAGTTTCTTCTTCTCGTCGTGATTTCTTCGTTCCATGTCCACATTATTCGTTCCATGAAGGCATAACCCTTCTTGAATTAATGGGGAAATCGGGTGCGAGTGCGATTATCTCATACATAAAGTCCTGTTTTCAGCGTGCTGCGAACAATTCTGGAAGATGGATCGAATCATGATGTGAAGTGCGCTCATCAGAGGTTAGTTGATTTTGTTGCTCGAGCGAGCAGTTCATTCAACCCGAGCTTCCGCTTCGACTGAAACCAGTTTCATCCCGTTTACATATGAGATGTTTTGGATTTCTTTTGTCTTCAAAGGCGTTAAATTCTTCAGTTCAGCAAAAGTTCTGGGGAAGAGGGTGACCATTTGAGCAAATTCTGTTTCCAGCGTGCTGTCATCGCCTGAGGTTGGCGTAAGAAGAAGCTGAAGATTTCGCCTGCACGCAAAGGCGAGCGTTGATAGAGCGTGCAGCTCTATCTCATGGTATATTAGTTAATTTCGAATTTCATGTTTTGTAATTGCTTTTTCACACTCTTGTAATTCCGTTATTTTCTCACATCCAGAAAATTGCGACGGGAATAAGTTCAGAATACACTAGACTAGAAAAATCCCTGAAAATTGGGCAATAGGACGGGCTTTCTTTTTGGGTCAATTTTGACAGCGTTCCTTTTATTAACGTTTGATGGTTTCATATTTTAAGACCACTCTTGGCCGAAAACTAGAAAGTTGTGGGTGAAATGAAACTACGGTAGCGCTGAATGTGGTTATGGTGAATATACCGTACCCGCATATTGGCATGACCTTCTTCCGTGATCTGTCCTGAGAGCGTATTTGGTAGAGTACTAAATTGAGTAACCGGGCGTGTAGAAAATCGAAAATTTAGTCCAAGAGAGGAATTTGTCAGACGATAAGCTCTCTTAGCCCGTCAGAACATTATGTTTACCTTGTTTGTGCGACCACTCTCCGATTTATGACAAAAGTAAAACCTATCGGGTTACGGTACCGTCACTTCACTACCGTACCCCGTTTTTCGATGAATCGGAGAACGGTCTCACCGAGACTATTTCACTGAGACGGGCCAAGTGAGCTTTATCGTCTAAGTTGTGATATTTAGACACTCTTTAACGGAAATTCGTGTTCATTGTCATTTCGGGTTTACAGTTTGACCCGGAGTTTTTAGAACAACTTTCTAGACAAAATTAGCAATACTTGGTTTCTGATAATATCTGGTTCCTTAAACATCATCGCATAGTTCCATGATTCTGCGACTTCTGGGCGGAATAAGAAGATTTGAGTGTGTGGGTTACGATAGCGATAGTTCACACTGATGACTCAGGTCGCTGCCAGTTTACTGTATGGCGATAGAGCGGGGAAAATGAGCGACCCAGATATCAACAGATTCCCGGTTACGCTTCGTGTCCCTCGCTTTCCCCCCTCTCTCGCCTTACAGTAGACTCGGGCGACCTGAGTGGTTAGTGATCAGTCAATCAAGTTCATTCTTCTGCCTACCGCCGTGTCGGGATCCGGAAAATCGGGATTCATGGGTTATGGTAGCTATAGTTTATGCGGGGCCTGTTCAACGGTTGTATGACTACTTGTCAGTAATCAGACTCACTAATTTTCATCACTTACCACCCCTTTGGTTGTAATCCGGAGAAATGGGAGTAATGGGTTACGGTAGCAACAGTTCATGAGCTGCGCGCGGTCTACAATCACAGTATATGATTAGTTGATCCTCTTTTTAGAATGTCTGACTGAAATGTCCTCATATTCACGATGAATCTGTGAAATAAATCCTACATCACTTCACTATCACGTTATCTACTTCGCTTCACCCCCTCTTCTAGTGAGAATTTGGCTCATTGTCAATCTGAACGATCGCTTTCTTATATTTGCTTTCATACAAATTGTAAAGACTGATTTTTGCTGAGATTTGAAGTTCTTCTGTATTGATATTATCATATTTGTTATTGATTGTTCGGATCAGTGAATTACTATGATTATAAAACCCTTTCTTGTACTCTGACTTCTTTGTGAAGGTGCACAACACAACTGAATCGGAGGGATGTGGGGGGAGAGAGGTCGTGGATACGGTAGAAAAGCGTCAGAAGAAGAGCCAGAAAAAAGCTGGAAAACAGCAGCTACTTTGCGAAACAGCTCCATCACAGCTCGCAAACAGCCGCAAAAAAGCTACATCACAGCTCACGAGAGCTATTACAGGCCTATTATAGCTCGATCACAGCTACTTCACAGCCAAATCACAGGCCTATAAAATGCCAACTTTGTAGCTGTGATTTAGCTGTGCCAATCTGTCTGAGAGAGAGAATCAGGAGTAGGAAAAATAAAAGACTGACAGGCATGGTCATGCTGTCAGAAGCGTGTTTGACATATGGCGACTTGGCTGACAACGCGGGCGGTTTGGATGCGTCGAATGACAAGCGATCGGATGACACAACCAGATGCACCTCTTTCTGAAATGTATCACTACTCTATATTTTCTATCCATTTCTTATCAGGATGTCGATAGAGAGAAATGGAAGCAGCACAAACACATCAGCAGCTTCGTTCCTTTCGGATAGTACTTGCTCGGTTATCATAACAAGAGTAATAAAGGTGAGAATGGCTGACGATAGGTTGTATGTTATCAGCAGCGGATAGGAGGGAGACGTCCTCGATGGAGAAAGATTGGGGCAGAGCCGTCGAGGCGAGCGAATTCGCTGGTGATGGCTGCTGTGTGGAGGTGGACGGATGCGGACGTCGAGGGAGAGAAGAGAAGGAGGCGGACGAGAGGAAGGATGGAGGAGTCGGCGAGGACGCCGGAGAGGAAGGCAGCGGGGAGACGACCGTACGAACGCCTGCAATACCTCACTCACTCTCGTTGCCTGGATGGGCAACGATGGCACTGACCTTCGGAGACGATGTTGTACTCGGGTGAGAGCGGAGGTGGAGGGGCCGGATTTCGCTTGCGAGACTTTTCTTCTGGAAGGGACGAAGTGGAAGTGGAGGGAGGAGGAGCAGGTGGAGGTGGGAGAGACGAGGAAGAGGAAGGGATTCCATCGCCGCGCTGCTTCTCCTTCCATCTGCAACCATTCCACTCTCTTCATTCTATCCTCTCTCACCCCTGCGGCACTCCAACAAAGGACCGAACAAACAATCGACGAATTAGTATGTGGAGACGTGCCGTTGCGTGTGCATTGCTGGAGAGAGAGGGAGAGGTGGAGAGAGAGAGAGAGAGAGAAGAAGAGCTGTAAAAGAGAGAGCCGGACAGTCCCTCATTGCATGGTATTCGACTCATGCTTCATCTCTCTTCCTCCAGCTAGTGTGTTGAATGAAGCGTTCATCCATCTCACTTCCACTCGATAATGGTTGCCAAAAGTGGACAGTCACCGATCCCCCGGATCCTCTCTCTTCCCCCTCTCTCCCCTCTCTCTCGCCTCTTTCACACACAAACTGCACTCACAGAGGATTCAGCCCTTCGAGCTCTCCTTCTTCATCTCTTCTCCTTCCATTCATCCGCGTCAATTCATCTTTTTTGCTTGCAACTTTTTGCTGCTCTTCAGGAAGTTCCGGAGTGATTTGCACGAATATTCGTTCAGATGCATCCGCTCCCTTCCCGTCCGCGCCCCTGCGGCTCGACGTGTCCGCGGATCTTAGCTCCTCCGAATCCGCATCGGAGACGTCGACCACTGCAGGCTTCGGAGCCGCTGTTTTCTGCAATCCTGTCCCATTACTTCGATCATATCTTGATAAGACCTCATGAAAATGCAGAAGAAAAGAAACGTGAATTCTCACCTTCTTGCCACCGAAAAAGGAGAATAATTTGCCTTTGGACTTGGAAGCCACTGTGATCTGACAACGACTTATTGTTCCAATAAATGCGAGAAGAGTGTCGCGTGGAGGGAATCGAAGAGAGGCGAGAGTGAGGAGAAGGCGCAGAGACGAGAAGCGGTGTTCTTTTTACTCGATGATAACGTGTCAAATAGTGAGAGGTAAAGGGCGGAAGCTTGAGGGGCGAGTTTGCAGAGAAGAGGAGAGGAGAGCAAATTCACTTCGGCTGAACATGCGACCTTGCGCTTTTTGAATCAAGGCATGGGTACAGAAGATGAAGCTCGAGGAAGCGAGGAACTGCGCTCGGGACTATTCCCTCTCTCTCTCTCTTCTCTCTATTCCCTCTCTCACCACCCTCTCTACCCTTCACCCTCTCTCCTCCTCGTTTCATCAAACATGTTTCTCGTGTAATAACTCAAAGTAAGCTAACGAAATCAGAAAATGAGAAGAAAGAGGCTACAGTTGGCAGAAGAGTGAAATGATTCGAAGGAGCAAAAAAGATAAGGAATGGCATGGAGAGGGAGGGGACGTATCGGGAGGCGAATAATCGATGGGACGGAAGAGTGATAAGCTGATGGGAAGACCTCGGTGGAAGTCTGCCGGGCATGGGCAGAGATCCAGGGAGCAGACGCATACTTGCAGAATTGAGTGGAGGATGGGGAGAGGATACAGAAGGAGAAGTCGCATAGTATAGACGGATGTGGACAAGTGTGAAAGTAGTGATAGTAGACTTATGTGATGGCCAATGGGCGTTGGGAGTAGGAGGACAAACAAGGAGAGAACGAGAGCGAGAAGAAGAGAAAGAAAATGTTTGCAGAAGGTGGGAGAGTGACTGCGAGGAGCGAGGCGAAACGGACGAATTGACAAGTAAGGACGACCCGCGATGGAAGCCGCATGAATTAGCACTTGATAATGGAGAGCGTTGCAGAGAGTGGAGGAGGCAGAGGGGGCAGAGGATCATGAGAAGGAACGAAGTGGACAAGGGGACACGCACACTTGGGGGAGTGATGAATGAACGAGTGCATCCAGCATGAGAGAAATAGCCAGGGATTATTCATCCCAATCTACTGACAATTACACGATCATTTGAGGAAGAACGTCTGGAGTTGACGAAAGGTGTGGGGCAAACCTTCTTCGACCGCTTCTCTCTCTATTTCTTTCTCTCTCGCACTCTTTCTCTTCATTCTCTCTTCAAGCACAGTTCCAGCTTCTCTTCGGGTGTTCCATTTCAACGTGAAGAAGACGAAGATGAGGATGCCGATGGGGGAGGAGAGACTGTACGATAGAAGATGGACGATGACGGAGAAAGAGAGAGAAAGAGAGAGAGAGAGAGAGAGAGAGAGAGAGAGAGAGAGAGAGAGAGAGAGAAAGAGAGAGAGAGAGGTGGGGGGAGAGAGGGGGGGGGAGAGGGAGAGAGAGAGGCAAAAGAAGACGGATGTGAGGCGGCAAAGAATGCATCAGCGTGTACTTGGAATGAATCAGAGGCTGAGCGCGAGCAAAACAGCACGTGAGCCATCCCCCCGGGGGCGCTCGCTTGGTATAACCTACTTGACAGAGAACCAAAATATTGTCTGATGCTTCGCAACATTCTCACAGTTTGATATCGATTCCTTTAGCGAGAAAGCAGAAATAAAACCGGACTTTTGAGAACTTTTGTTCTCGGAGAAAATGGGATGAAGCCGCAAAGCCCATCGAGGTAACTTCAGTGATATAATTCGTGCAGGCTCGCTGGACTCCTCCAGCGCTGCTCCCACCGCTCGACCCCATCCACGTCCACCACTCATCATTCTCTTATAACGATGTGTAACGCACGTAATGATCACTTCGCCATCCGTTATCTCATTACGAGTCTTCTCTACACTTTTCTCCTCTCTCTTCGATAGTGATAGAGCAATTGGATTGATGGATGAATTTGTGGAGTGAAGACGTAGTGGATCCAATCGAGTCTGCTCAACTCGGCTGGAGAGACTCTCCTCATTTATCTATTTCTCTCCGTCAAAACATTTTGTCAACACTTCTCTTTTCGTTTTCCAATATTTTTGTGATCGCAGCTACGCGAGATTCACGCCTATGCATGTTTTGAGACAAAGCGGCAAGCATGATTGGGTGTCCGCTGATCATGAGCATGAACATACATGATCTGCCCGGTGGGCGATGCTTTACGCCTTCTCCATACGTATCCGAGAAAAAAGCTTCCTGAGAAGCTGGAATCCCGAAAGTAAGAATTAGCACGTTAGGGAGAGCGGTAGTCTCGTCGAATTGTTCAACGCCTCGCACCTCGCATCTCATCTGCTACTCTTCTCACACTCTCAGATGTGTTTGTGTCCCACTTTCATGACTCATTCAAGCCCGACCCTCCCTCCTCTCCCTCAACAGTTGCTTCACTATCATCGCTAATAGGCTCTTTCCACTATGATGATCTGGTCGCAAGAAAGTTGAGCTTCACTCAGGCCTTCGTTTCCCTCTCCTCCCTCCCCTCCCCTCCTCTCTTCACCCGACACACAATCTGTCGCTTGTCAGCACTACTTAGCCTCTCTCACTTCATGCCTGCTCATTATTTTCCTTCGTCGACTCGTCGTTGACCTTGTAATCAGGCTAATGCACAGCTCCCCTCGACCTCATCCAACTCGAGCGGAGACTCCATCGCATCTCTTCACACCTCCCCCTGTCGGCAGTCTTTCCATCACATTCCGTCGCATCCACTCGACAGTTCGTCGCAGTCAAAGATGGATCGGTGATTGAGGAGGACCGGGACTCCTCCCTCCTCCCCTCTCTCCATCCTCCATACTCTCTACCAAGTTACAACGAGTCCTCCATTCCCGTGTGGATAAAGGCGGTCTGTGAGAGGAGTTGTGCTTCACCCCTATCTATCTCTCCAAGATGCTTCTCACCCCCGATTCTCTCCTGCCTCATCTCTTACCCACTCTCTCTATTCACTCGACGGGAGAAACAGGTGCACAACACGTTCGGATCCAGGATCGTCGATTGGTCTTGTAAGAAGCATGCGTATCTGACTCATCCCCGGCTTCTCGAGAAGCGATCGCTCCACATGCCCGATTCACTCTTGATCAGTCTCGACTTCTCCCCATCCGATGCCTCTCACGATCACGTATGTTCCAGTGGTTCATCAGCGATTGTCTCCGTCTGGAGCAAACGTCGTCAACGGGCCAATCATTTGTTCCACGCTAATTTTTGTTCCCGATGAGCTCTTCATGTTTCGCATTATTCATATTATATTCCAATGTAACATGCGAGATGGCGTATTCCCCGTGCAGCGCCGATTCCAACATCTCGTATCCCACGCTCTCACTATCTTATCATATTCGTTCACTCTCCTCTTCCCTCACCAAATCCGATTGATCTGCCGTAGTGGAGGTCCTCACTTTGATATGAGTCTGGTTGCGCTCTCCCCTATGGAGTCTACCAGATGGGGCCGGAGAGAGGAGTTCTGCATAGTGAGAGAGCAGGGGACACGCCTGTTCCTGCTTCCTCACTCTCTCTCCTCTTCGAAGCTTCTCCTCATAACTTGCCTCAACTCTCTTTCAATCATTGTCTCCCATTACCGAACGCATTGCATGTTCACTTGACATGGGGCGTCGCATTCTTGCACATAATATCTTCTTGCTCCATCCATTGGATCCCGCTGTTTCTCTACCGTACTCCATCCACTTCCACTACCTCAGCTATTGATACTTTATTTGGACTGCTGCACTCGATCATACGAAAAGCGTTAGCTATTCAGGTGTATGTCTCCTCCAACGTCTCCGGGAGGGAAGCCTCCACGAGGTCGTCAGTCGCTCATCCTCCCTCTCCTCCTCCTCACTGCTTCCCTTCTTCTCATCCTCGTCGGCGTCGCTCTTTATATCACTCTATCGCCAGAAGAATCGCTCTCCACACAAGAATCCACCACTCGAACTGATCCGCTTTATAATCATTCAAGAGGTTAGTGGATCATACGAGAGAGATTCATGTTGGGAGCATTGAACTGCAGTGGGTGTGTCGAGCTCCGAACAGACGCCGTCCACGTCGAGAGCCACGCGCCCTCCTTCCACAACCACTACAGTCAGTTCCCATTTCAATCCATATTCTACCAACTTTAGTCGTACACCCTACCTATCTCACTGAATAATGGCACTTCAACAATGCTGGGGGATAGCGTGCGCGATTCACATTCACATTCAAGCGTGGACCAGCAAGTCCATCTTCAGACTGTATTCGTTTCCTCTTCTAAGGGAGCTAATCCAATAAATGGACGGTTTATCGATAACAAAGTTATCGCTCGTGACTCAAAAGTCGTAACCCTCCGAAATTGGAAGCTCCAGTCTTTTTTGTTCATTTTGAAATTCCACTGGCAGGATTCTTCGCGGGAGGCAGCGTCGGAAGATGACGGCGGAGTTCTCGTCGACGTCTCCAATGAGATCGATGAAGAAGAAAACGAATCGGATGTCACTGAGTCACCCGAACCCGTGAGTCTTCTATCACCTCATTTATTGCCTCTTCACTCTCCATCACAAGGCCATTACCGCATCAACTATTGCGCAATTCAATCAGCGCCGTTCTTTCTAATTGTAAGAGCGGTCAATTCCAAAAGTTTTGATCATTTTTTTCGTATAACGATGAAAATTGGATCGAACTTCTGTTAGCTCTTGAAGAGCCCCATTTGCACCGATTCTGCCTCACATCGCTCCCTAGGAAGATGATGGGCTCTCTCAGACATCTCCAGCCGCATCCGCATCCGCGCACGCGGACGCGATCGTCCGATGCGCCGCGCTGACGCCCGTCCGCTCCAGCTGTGCGCATATCAATCGGTATCAATCGCTCTCCTCATTATCTCATTCCCACACTATAATCTATAGAGTTATGTATCTCTCTCTTTATTCTTTCCTCCTCGCTTCTCTCCTTCTTCATTATTCCTCCTCTCCCCCCCCTCTCTCTCACCATCCTCCGACCACACACTCAAGTCGCAGCTTACATGTGGCCCATAAATCGCACCGCTCACATCTTCCTTTCTGTCTCCATCTCCCAACCACAACAGCGTCAAAGCATTTTTCAAAATAAAGAGAGAGAGCGGAGGATTGAGTGAAGAGGTGCGATCAGGTTGGCGGTGCCGTCGAGTGAATCGAAGGACGTGCAAGTGCTTGAAGTGGTGCTCAATCTCACCACCGATCAATATGGACACGAGATCGTTGGACAATCACAGATGTTCCTCCAACCGACCGCTGAGATCCAACAGGTAGCATACAATGTTTATGATGATCGGTACTTGAGATGTGGTTGAGTGCTCTCGATCGATTGGAATGCGATGAATGATGGTAATGGCTATCAGATTTCTCTCCTTGCGGGTCGCCATCTACGCAGCATCCACACGGGGATCACCGTCGTCGATTGCGCCACTGGTCAGCCCTGCAACTTACACCCCTTTCTTTTCTCATAGTTTACTTCAAAGCCCAAGTTTCTTGTACTCTATTTTCTTGCTTCTCCTCCCTCGCCCTCTCTTTCTCCCCAACACTCCTCTCTCTCTCTCTCTCTCTCTCTCTCTCTCTTTCTTCACACCGCCAAGATAAGTCTCAAAGTGAAAGAGGAGTGGTGCACTCCTTTTTCACTTTGGGTGTTCGCCTTCGCAGCTAGGCAGAAGACTATCACATATCCCCACGGGGGAGAAGGAAACGCTCACCAGGTGTCGAGTTCTCCGATGTTTCTCTATGTGTGATGAGATGAGGATGAATGGAGAATACGAAATGAAACATGTCTAATTCAGGCGAAGTCGTGTGTTCAATTAGTGAGCACGACAGTGCAAAGGAGGTCAGACTTCACTCTATCTATTTATCAGAATAACAAACAAATGTCACGAGACACATTTGAGCTGAATACGTTAGAATGAGCTATGAAGGATGAGAATGGAGAGTGTTTCAGATTCTTTCGATCACGCTGGCGCGTCCCACCCGCGCGCTCCTCCGCGTCGCGTTTCCGCACTTCGCATCCGTCGCCGCTCCAGCTATCTACAGGTGCCAATCACATCAATGATAATACCGCTTACATTCGAGAGCAGATCAAAATGTAGTTGTGAGCAATGAATGGTGTTGAGACAAACGCCCGAGGCGTGGAACAAGGATCTGCCGAGTGTGCTGGGCTCACAGTTCACCTCTGCTGAGCAGACTAAGCAGGTTCGTCCTTCGAGTCTCATTCTTCATGGATGATCAAGAGGGAGGGATAGACACTGTATGATATGCATTCAGGTGTTTCCTCTGCTCTCGGAACAGCGTGCGCCCATTTCCCTCTGCGTCCACCATGGCCACGCTGACAAAGTACGGATCCACTCTCATCCATTCACTCACGTATCGGAGAAAAGAAAATGACATCAGGTGCACTCGAACACGGCGATGCGGGAGCGTTCATCGACGTGGACGTGCTTCCAGCCGACGCCACCCATCCCCCTCCATCATCTCGCTTTCATCGTTCACTCTGCTGTACGTTTGCTTCTTATCAACATGCGCTGTCATTAATTCGAATCCAGTCGAATATCATGGATTCGCAGACGGAGTCGATAGTGCGCAAGTCGACGAACAACGAGTCGCTGTCCACCGAGATCGTATTCACGTTCACGCAAGACTTCCGAGCAGAGAAACACGAGTGGATTCAGATGGAGATGGATAGAGTGAGTGCCGTCTTATCCCCGCGCTTATCTTTAGTCTGACCTTATCTATTTTCTATAACTAGCGTGTTGCCTTCTGGGGATTGACGGCAAGATGTCATTCGGCATTTGACATGAATGATTTCTAGGCAAGCGATAAAAGTGTCCAACAATGAGATCAAAGTTCAGATGCTCGCTCACCTGGCTGGGTGGTTCTCGTTCCCGTATCCGCTCTCCTCGCTCACCATCGTCGCTGCGCCCATCTCCCAATCTTCCAGGGCCTCTCCACTTGGACTCATCACTCTCAAGGTGACACACTTTCAGTCAAAAATGTTTGCAGTAAATGTTTCGTAAAAGTTGAAAAAATGGCAAACAAAGTGGAAGCATGACTGCAATCTTTCGAAATATGTTTGTCTCTGCGAAATTCAAGTGAGGCGAGAGTGTCTACAGAAGATAATGAGTTTTTTCAGTCATCGTCTCTGATCGAGCATCCAAAGTGGACCGCGACGCGTCTGGCGCTCCTGCGCCACGTCGTCTCGCAGTGGATCGGCGGCATTCTCACATCCGACCACCCATGCATCGATGTCCAGTTCACCGAACACTCATCATTCAATCGGAGCCGAATCATCTTGAAATCTCCCATCATGAATGTTTGCATCAGGAATCACTGGGAATGTACTTGGAATGGCGTCTCAACGACGAGCTCAACTTGGTGAACGCGTCGTCGACCGAGGAGCGCGTCGCGGCTCTCCGACCAACTTCTTTCCATCCCACCCGCAAATCCGCATTCTCTCTTCATTCCATCCCTTCTGCTCAGCAAGTTCGTCCTCAATCACACATCATCCAATGATCGGAGAACAATATGTATATAGATAGGTCAACGAGCAAATACAATCAAAATCTGCTGATATCAGTTGGCCTCGGAATGCGCGTCTCGTCTTCCTCTCATGTGGCACTCGCTGGATGCGCTGTACGGCTCGAACACGACGCGACGAGTCGTTGCTCATCTACTTGCATCGCATCCCTTCTCGGTCATCTCCCTGCAGACGTGGACAGATGCGGTCACTGCCGTCACCGGATCACCTGCTGCAGGTCAGATTCACACGAATCACTCCGCTTCCTCGAGCAATAACAATCCCCCCGGATTACATCCCCCACTCTCCATCTTTGGTCATAAGCGGTCACACTTTGGTCAATAATAAGTAGAACCGCATATGTCCGTATAGGCACGTACTTCTCCTCGTGGTGGACGCAGAATGAACCTCCACTTCTCTCTGTCAAGCTCGTGCCCGGAGGAATCAACATCACCCAAGTTGCACTTGCTGGCAAGGAAGTGAGTAGACGAGAGATACGAAAAAAAGATGTGCAGAGCCCGTGTAGAGAACGATGTGATTGCAGGCAACCAGTTGGCGTCCTGCCGATCGAAGTGGGAACGTCGCACGGGGTCGAGCAGATGGAGCTGAACTCGCTCTCGCAGCATCTGCCATCCGATCCGACTCGTACGTCATCGTCGATCCCGCACGCAAAAGTGGCGCTGTCGCCTTCTATGATGTAAGTAACCTTTTCGACCACTACTTTATTGCAAGAATCTTTTCAAATATAGACCTGAGCATTCGAGCAGCTCAAGAGAGAAAAGATTACCTATCATCGTCACGTCATATCGCCCCTTTATCAGTTGGACTCATATCTGCGTCTCGTGCGGTGCTCCTCCGACACGCGGTGTCCAGCGTCCAGATCCAGCTCCAATCAATATTCTCCGATATGGGCGCCTTCTTGCTTGAAGACAAGCTAGGCAAGGAGCACAACAGTACGTTTAAGAAACTGTTGCTGTTCGTGTGATACAGTTGCTGCAGTCGTACCATTTAAAAAGCTTACAATATATCAGGTGATAAGCACTTGATTCTCTGGCGTGACGTGCTATCACACGCGGCGTCGTCCTTGAGTGGGGACGCGGCGTGTTGCGTATCGTCCGCTCTGAAGGCGTCTCCGCCCACGCGGCAATGCGTCTGGGCTATCAAGGACGTCTGCTCTGGCATCTCGCTAGTCAATGCTATCAAGGCTCTATAATCCATCCAACTCTATTCTCCTCCACGCACTCCAAAACTCAAATATTCTTCATCTCACCAAGTGAAACCTAGTCATAAAATTGTACCTCTTTCCAATCTGCAAATGCTCAAATCTCACAAGCAATATGTAGCCTACCTTCGTTAAAGAGAGCAGATAAGTTTTGAAAGTGAGATTAATAACTGAACCACATATCGTCGCATGCAGTTGTGAGAGACGAACGAGAGCTCTCTGCTATCTTACTCTAGGCGTCTTCTTTTTCTTTTTTTCCACTTTCCTGGATAGCATCAAACACAGACTCTTCCTCTCCAGTAGGTTGCACAATTCTTTTTGATACATAATGCACGGCAGCCAAATATGAATAGGTTCTCATGCCGGACACCCGGAGGTTGCACACACACTCACTCACATAGCCCCACGCCAATCACTCAATACGGTTCATAAACGGCATCCACCTTCCTCATGGCTTACTTTATTCTTCATTTTCGTCATCTCAGTTCGCACTTTCTGTAAATATTCCGCAATTGAGATAAAGTTACCGAGTATGACGACACCGAGTGAGAATCACGTAATAGAGAGCACAAAATGCGTGTGAGCAGAGACAAGATTGAAAGGAATCATCCGTTCACAGAACATCTCGTGCGAGTCCTGGCACAAAGTGCAGACGTGCAGAGTAGTGTAGGCAGAATGACACTCGGACGGTCAAGAGAGAGGGAGAGAGTAGCGCGGTTCATCAAAGGCGACACACTCACTCTTTTCTGCGTCTCTTTTTCTCTCACCCCCCTGTGTTGCCGAGAATGACACTAAGATGGGTATTTATTGACAGTCGGTACTAAGTCCTCTCTCCTGTGTTGACTCTCTCCTAGACTCACTCTAGTCACTACAGAACTCGGACGACTGGCGTGTGAGCTAGTTAGGCACAGTTGTCTGAGTTTTTAGAGCTGAATTCATAGATGCCGATAGTATGATCGAGCTGATAACAAATAGATCATGAGGACATTTTACGAAAAGTTATAATCAGTGTATTCAGACTCATTGTCAGCTCGAAACATTCCGCTTAATGAGTTATCAGCTTGGCATCACTCATCACGATATCATTCACAAGCTTTGCATGCATCCAGTAGAGCGCTCACTTATTGCTGGTTCCAATTTTCGTGAATATGAGGAAGTGAAAATGCCCTCTGTTTTGCGTTATTGAGTCGTCATGTATATTCCCCACAGGCATATGCTGTCGGAGAGATGATAAGGTGCAATCAAGGAGCAAATTAGGGTCACCCTGAGGCAGTCATGAAACGAAGAGGGAGGAAGATGATAATAGCTGCTAGCGCTTGTGGAAGTTTTGAACGTATCGTGATTAAATGCTCCGACCAGTTTGACTGTGATTTTACATTTTGGATTCTCCATTTCACAAACTACTTGTGGTGATAAAATGATAAGGGTGAAACTTTTAAATAAGACCCAAACACAAGTTAGAAGCTCTAGTCAGCCGAAATCCTCCTAATGAAAACTGATGAGAAGAGATGATAAGCCCAGAAAACTCAGTTACTCCAGATAAGACTCATTGAGAAGGTGACTCGAGAGACTGTACAAAGAACGACCAATTACCCACTCGAGCTCGACCAAGGATGGGTGTGTCGCCTCTCTCCTCTCTAGAATGAGCTGTGTTGGGTGAGAGAGAAGAGAACGAGAAACAGTCTTGACGGCTCACTCAAAGGTCAGAGTAGAGCGGGTACCCGTGTGTCATTCTGCCTACACTAGTGCAGAGGGAACCATGAGAGGGGAATATGGTGGAGTATTGGTGGAGGGGCTGCAAGTAAAGGACTGCTTGGTGGTGGAGTGGGAGAAGCGAACGACGCGTAATTGGATGAAGGGACATCGCACTCCACTGCAGCCATGCAACCACTCCACACGATTGTCCTCGCCCCTCATCTACTATGAACGTCATATTGATATAGCTTGGCTGGGTGGAGGATGGATGACGATTAGTTGAGGGTTCGCTGGACCCATTCGAATGAGTCGAACGTCATGCGCACCCATCCTTTGTCCCAACTCTATCCACTACAATGACTCTAGCTCATTCTTCATTTCCATCGCTCTAGTAACGAGAAGAGACATGGAAAGAGAGCCGCTTTTCATAGAAAATGAGGGCGGATATGCTGGACCCGGGGAGGGCCGAGAGCTTGAGCTGGATTGACTTCCTCATGGAACGAGTCAATCATCGAGATGGAAGATGAGCTTATGGGTGATGTGGAAAAGCACGGCAATTCAGAGCGCTAGTGAGCTTGCCCTCGTTGGGCAAGATGCCAAGAAAAGGTCGCACACGGAAAATATGTTAAATGCACCATGCACCATCTACACCATGCAGCACACCATGGACCACGCACTCTCTGCACTTTCTGCACCACACACCATCACTCTCTTCATTTCACATTCTCTCTCGTCTTGCGTGTGCATGGCAAGTTGCCAAAAAATTGAAAAACGAACGCGACGCGCACGCGACGCTACAGTATATTCCGTGTGGGACCTATCTGCTTATATCACACTTCTGGCTCGACAGCCGAGGCAATTTCTGTGTACGAACGTTAGCGCGTTCACGTTGTTTTGAATTGCCGTGGAAAAGATTAGATCACATAACATGCTCACATTGAGATGATTCGAAGAAGAGCGATAAAAGTGGACTCGGTCGCATTCTATGAAGGGTTCCACGACGACGGAGTGAAGCGGAGAACGAAGCGGGGGGAGGCAAGCTCGTCGGGGGCGTAATACTATCGCACCACTGCACGAGTTGTCGAGATAGGATAAGCGAAATACATTTGGATATTGCGATGAATTGGATGCATATTTTCCCTGGAAGCGCGGATCTGGCGCTGTGGGTGTTTCCCGTTATTCAGCTGAGTGTTTGTTCGAGCAGAGACCACACCCAACAGATCCCGACCTGGCATCATTCATCTTCACTCCGAGCACCTCACTACCTACTCTCAACGTGTTCTCACTGCGTGTATCTCTGCATTGAAGCCACGACGTCCATCTTCCACTCTCCTCTACCACCAGTGAAGGCCATCGAGTAAATGAACTTGCATACAACCCTGCCTCTTCTTTGTTCCAAGACATAACCAATATTAGGGTCGTAGCCACGAGTTGGGTCGCACACCAAAGGACCATGGATGATCGTTCTCTCCGTCCTCCACTCATCTTGTTCCCGATGTCCTCTTCTCCTTCCGCTCTCTCTATTCTCAACTTCACATCATCGGGTCCGGGTCCACGTCTCTCTCTTCTCTTGCATCATGAATAATTGTGAGAGTGGGCCCACTCTCCACGACCCACATGGTCTTCTACGTCGACCCACTGCATGCTCTCGTCGCATTCTCGCATCTCTCACTTCTCTCGTCGTCTCTCCTCTCTTCATGAGTCCTCTATCCCTTCACTTTCTCTCTGTTCGTCTGCTTCCACTGCCGTTGTATTTGGGCACGAGTCGACGTAGATGGAGAGCGAGAGAGGAGAGGGACGGAAGTATACGGCAGACGGGGAGACTCTCACGTCACCCTCCCCCTCCCTCACGACTTGGAGGCGGGCAGCTCAAAGTGGGCGGAGTCCGGGTCGGAGTGGGTCGTCCGCTTCTGCAATGACGACATATTCACGACCCATTCCCATACTTGACGCTCATTCAGTCGTCGAGACTCGCCGTGAGTCGTCGTTGGGTCCTGGTCTAGTAGCCTGCCTGGGGCCTCGGCCCCTGCAGTCCTGTGGCCCTCCGCGGAGTTTGGGTCCTAGGACCGGGCTTCGACCAGCAACCATTATCGTGTCCACATGTTTCCGTCGCGATTCGCGCATCCTCTCTCCCTTCTGGCTCTCTTCTCAGTCTTCGCGAATGTGTAAACAACATTTTTTGTACAACACATGTTGCATTTTGTGTTGTCTGTGCAAACCACACATTGGATACAAGTCCAAGTCTCATCTCTCTCCCCTTCTCTCTTTCTCTCTCTCTCTCTCTCTCTCTCTCTCTCTCTCTCTCTCTCTCTCTCTCTCTCTCTCTTCTCAACCTCTCTCACCTACCAACTTCTGAGCCTCATTGAAGTGCATAGAATGAACGCGTTGAACAAGATCAAGCTCATGCAGCAGTGCATTGTTCTGCCCGGCAAACAAGTGGGGGGGGGACAATGGCGCGTGGGCCGCGCATCAGACGCTTCCCCTTCATGACGTCCACCATATTCACCCTTCCTCATTCTCCATCCTTGCACTTGGTGTTCTGATTCTCCTAACTACTACGGTGGATGTTGATACTTGCTCAACTTTCATCTTTGTTGCTGACTAGATAGGAGAGAGATAGGAGGGGATGAAAGAGCAGAGAGGAGAGAGTGGAGCGGAGAACGACGCGATGACGTCCTGGGCCATGGGAAGTTCACACACTCTCGGACGCATAAGGCACTCGATGAGTATTCTGGGTGTGGAGTGTGACGAGAACTCGGAGACGTCCACGTGGGGTGCGAAAAGTCGAGGGTGGACAGTCTAAGATGATGTCATCACTGTTCTCCTTCTGATGAGTGAAGACGTGGAGAGAGAGAGGACTGCGTCTTCTCTCGTTGTCTCCTCTCTAAGAGTGTCCATTCTCTTGCATGACGAGAGAAGGGGAATTCTAGTCTCGTTCTCCGTCGTTGTCGTCAATCTCCTTCCTCCCTTCTCACTGTCCACAAACACACACACACATGCACATGCACAACGCCACAGCAGCGACACACAAACTGGCCCCAAATTGCGTCATGGATGCAGAGAGTGGCGCTGCCCCCTCCCACTCATCCACCACCCACCAACTACTTTCCGCTACCATCCTCTCCCATCCACACCATCCCTTCTGGGGGGAAGCACAGTCATCACGACTCCACATGGATGGGGTTCAGACCCGGGTCTGGGGATTGGACGTCGCGGACGTCATGCGTACGTTGGAGGATCGTCAGAGGCAAAGTGTGCGAGGGGTGAAAGAGAGGCTTCTCTGACCATTGCGAGGTATTCTCTCCCTATCCTTATCCCTTCCATATTCCCTTACGTCTTTCTTATACTTCTCAGATTATCACTCTATCCACTTGTGGATTATATTCTCGTTGGAAGGTGCCAAGAATGACGACGAATGGACGTTGTCGATGACGTTGTCTGCGCTTCTCCCCCCTCTCCCCCCTCTCCCTCTCTCTCCTCCCTTCATTCATCCATTCAGTCTCGACTCGAACGATTCTTCTCGATTGCAGATCTCATCAATCCTATGCCCCTAAGCAATGTGGATGTCATCTGAGGTCTTCCATCGTAGTTGGCCTGCGTTCTCTCCAGCTCCATCCGCCATCCCGCCACCACTCCATATCAATCCTTCGCAGCCTCTCATCCAGGACCATCAACCATCACCCTCCCTTCATGTCAGTCCTATTATATTCCACTCCACCTCGCTTCTCATACTCCTTTTTTTCAGTCTCCAACATCCGACTACTCATCCGAGCTGGGCAATTCTGAGCGTCTCTCTGATTCTCTCGACGATCTCACCATGGACGATCTATTCAACGACGCAGCGTTCGGTGAGTCGCATACACAGACACACAGTGGGATCAAGTCTCAATCTCACCAGGCTGCTGCGGCCCATCGGCGCCTCGTCCAGAGATCCCGGAGCCAGACGATGATCCGTCTCATCTATTCGATATATTCGACCAGGTACGCGTCCTTCCCTCCGTCCATTCCATCACTCACGCCTTTTTTCTTTGTCCCTTCTTCCCATTTGACTACCTGTGCATTCTGATTCACTCCCTTCTGCAAACATGCGAAGGGCCTTCCAAAAAGTTTGGCTGCTGGTGATGAGACATGCGTTGCTGCCCCCTCCTCTCTCCTCTCTATTTCTCTCTCTCCCCTCTATTTCTCTCTCTCTCTCTCTCTCTCTCTCTCTCTCTCTCTCTCTCTCTCTCTCTCCCTCCCCATCATCACCTCAATGATCTGCACAGACCAGCTACAATCCACACCGATCGTCATGTCGGACGTCTCCATCTCTCTCAATAATTTCCTCCCACAAAGTGTGCGTAGGCACGCAAGTCTTTGTAGTTGACATGTGCGCTTTCTGCTGCGCTGCTCCCCTCCAGCACCTCCTCCTCCTCCTCCTCCATCGTCATCCATCCTCCTTCCATTCTTCCCTCTTCCTCCCATCTCACCCTCCATGTCTACGGTATCTTCCCCTCCTACTCCCCGTCACGAGAATGGAACACATGTGGATGAGATGGAAGCAAAAGAAACGAAACACTTTGCGCCTTCTCCTCTGTATTCATCTTTGCTTTGACTGCTGTGATACGTTGTCATCAAATCAATGGCAGTGGTTGGTAGAGTAGCGAGCTGAGGGTTGAGTCAGAGCGAAGCGCAGCACTCGGAGCTCCTCCTCCTCCCTACCATCCCCTCCCCCTTCCTTTCTCATTCTCTACCTAGTCAACATTATCATTCCACTTGGGGACTCATTATCACTCTTTGTCCTTTCCACTCGTTCCGTCCATCCACTGTCGTCCATCTCATCTCATTCCTCCAATCCTCCCATTTGTTGCTCTTCTTCTCCTTCGTGTTGCCTATGCCTCCTCTTGTGATCTTTCCCACCTCAAAATGGCAGTACGACATATGCAAATATCAGTGGGGGAGGGCGGTCTAGGCGGTCGCCCTGGGCGAATCGCTCATCAGTAGTATAGCCATGCTTGCAGGATCTGCCCGCTTCTCCTCCTCCTTCTTCCTCTCAATCGCAGCCTCCATCCCATCGATCGTCTCTCGTCAAGCAGGAATCGGCCGACTACGGTATCGGATCAGTGGATAACTCGACGTCAACAGCCAACTTGCCTGCTTCCCCCATCCAGGTGAGTCGTCCCGACAACAACCACTATCCCTTCATGCCCATCACTCGATGCAAATACCATCGTCTGATGCATTAGTGGCATTTGGGATGTGATGGTATCTCCCATGGTAAATGGTATAGATTGATTGCGTATCAGGACTGCGGAGCGTCGTCGTCCAACTCGATGGACATCAACCCGGTCATGACGACGAACATCAAGCAGGAGATCTCCATCTCCTTCCCTCCTCCATGTCCACCACAGTACACCGAATTCCCACTCCACACTTACCATGCTGTCAATCCCGTATTCATGGGGTGAGTATTTTCATTTCTCTCTCCCTCTCCCTCCAGCCCACGAGTTGTGCACTTATCGCTGTCTCCTTTGTACTGATAACAATGGTGGTAGCTCATCTCATGGGAGACGAGAACATTCTGCTAATTGAGCTTGTGTCTACGCACGACAGTCATGCGAGAGAGAGGAAAAATGAATGACATAATGGCAGATCCCCGGGCTTCAACGGTACGTTCATGCCCGCCGACGCCTCTCTTCTCCCTCCTCCAATCACAACCGCCAACTTCTTCAATCCTTCCATCTTCTATCAAATTCCACTGCCATCCGGACCTCCGACGACGACGGCAGATCGACGTGGAAGTCATGGAACCACCAGGTGAGACTCCTCTATCCTCTCCTTCATCCTTATCATCTCTCTCATCAGTTCATCATCAACATCTCATGCTGGGACTCCATCTCCTCATCCGACCTCCCCCACATTCCCTCATCCATCCATCAACACGCCGTTCCGTCTGGCTCTGCCATCTCCTTCTCCATCCTCCATGCACTCAGCCATCGGAAGCATTCAAGCTTCTCCATCTCAGCCTCCTCGACTCCATCACCACCTTCCCTCCACCCAATCACACGGCGTCTCGCTCAATCTCGACGATGAGTCAGATAAGGTGAGTCGGCTACCGTACTCCTCTCTTCTTCTCTCCTCTCTAATCACACACGCAAACACTCTAGAACAATGGTATAGCAGGTGTGTGCTGTGTGCAATGACAAGGCAGTGTGCCTCCACTACGGGGCTCGAACCTGCGAGGGATGCAAGGGATTCTTCAAGGTGAGCCCAGTTCGATGCTTTTACCTTCGATCCATCTAATCCGCTCAATCCTGGGGGCATTTGTGTGGTGAGCAGCGCGCATTGGATAAGCCGAACGAGATGAATAACAACTCAACATGGTGTACTTTGAGCGAACGGTGCAAAAGAAGGCGAAGTACGTGTGCGCTGGCGAGAAGAATTGCCCCATCGATAAGAGATATCGATCGAGATGCCAATATTGCCGTTATCAGAAGTGCCTCGCTGTGGGCATGGTCAAAGAAAGTGAGTTAATAGCTCCAAGATCGAGAAGGAGAGGGTATCAATGGCTACGGTATCTATGTGTATTCATCAGTCGTGCGTCACGGATCTCTGTCGGGTCGTCGCGGGCGTCTCTCATCGAAGACGCGCGCCCGCATGGCGGATGAGCCCCCATCACCGCCCCTCCCGCTCCTCTCTCTCATCGCTCGATCCTACGATGGATGCACCCACAAGGATCCACGACTTCCTGCTGCACTCGTCGTGAGTCTCTTTCTATTCATCCTACCTCCTTGATGTCTTCTCCTCGAGAGACAGCGAATGAAATATGATTGCAGACGTCTCCTCTGGACAGCGTGGACATGCTGAATCTGCTGGAGCAGGAGCTGGCGTCGCTGGTCTCGTTCGCCCATCGGATCCCCACGGAGATCAGCAAGATGAATCTGAGCCGTCTCATCGCGCGCGCCTTCTGGCCGGCCATCGCTGTCAAGATCTGCTATCGCTACACAATGTGAGTCTCTGCCTCCTCCGCCTCCGTGCGATCACTCCACGACAGTAGATGGATGGAGAGTTCAGGAATGGAGACGACGCGATCACGTTCGAGAACGGCACACGCGTCCCGCTCGCCTTCATCCCGAGCCCTTCCACTCATTCTTCTCCACTGTCGTTTCTCTGCGTCCATCCTTCCGGGATACGCTCGACTGGGAGACCAACTACTTTGCTGCTCTACTAGCTCTTATCGTCTTCAACAACAACGGTAGGTCGTTCGCTCATTTCTCTCTCTCTCTCTTTCTCTCTCTCTCTCTCTCTCTCTCTCTCTCTCTCTCTCTCTCTCTCTCGCTCTCTCTCTCTTCTATAATCCGGTAGCATTTAGATTCGTCCATCTCATCTCTGGAGGAGCGCAATGGAGTGGATCACACTCAATCGACCATCGTCAACGCTCTCAAAGATGTGTGCACGACCAATCCCATCCACTCCAGCAAACTGGCCAAGATTGTGTCTCAGGTGAGCTCCTAATCCCTTCTCCATCTGTATATTCTTGGACGTCTTCTATGACGCATGGAGTGATGCGGTGCGAAGTGGCAACAAACGTCAGTGGTGCTCAGGTGGATCGCGTGGATAGTCTGGCGAAGGGCGGCATGGATATGATGTGCACGTGGCGCGCTCGTCTCCACTGCCTCCACTCCTCAGCCAGCTACGCCATGTATACAGCGAACATCTCCATGCACCTCCTCGACCTCTAGAGAATATCATGGAGAATATTCCTGTCACCGTTGGCATTCCCCAGTTCCCATATGTCTAGCAATCACACAACACCCCTCCACACAATATTCCTTATTTCTCTCTCTACACAAATGCCCTACCTCCACGTACAAGACACAAGAGCAATATTTTGTATTTCTACATCAGTTTCATATCTCGTTCATCCTCGATAGCCCGCATCTAGCGCATGATACAGTCGCACACCTAACAGGGTACTCTAGTTCGAAACACCCGGTAGCCCATCTCCTCATACATTATTCTAGTCATCTTGTTATTTGTTTTTTTGCATTCATTTGCAAACCTCAGACGTTTCCCTGTGTCTTTTCCAAGCAACGACCTTAGCCACTATATTTTGTGTTTCCATTATTGTTTTCTCATATCCCGGACAGGATACACTTCATTTGTGGATGACCAACTTTTCATACATGTAAAATAACCAAGTT